>JAWQFJ010032204.1:12500-27500 GCA_034096865.1 Theodoxus fluviatilis | reverse complement strand
CCATCCATCCATCCATCCATGTATAACCAAAATTGCTGCTTTCGGGAAAAGGAGGAAAGGCGCCATCACAAATATGCGCTGTGGCACGCATATTGACCTGTGACTATTGCTGAAATGCACGTTGTAACCAACATTTCCGGACACTGTACCTGAGATACTTTGTCCGATCGGACAGAGTTCCTGAGGTACTCTGTCCGATCGGACAGAGTACCTCAGTTTGAAATCTCGTCCCTACAGTCACGTGACATACCGATGATAGCGCTCAGCTCAGACCACACCCGCCACTCCGCCTGACTGACTTCGCACGCCCGGGGAGTTATGCTAAGATCCGGCCGCGTTAATGTATCTGCGTTTTGTGACAAACGTCTTTCTCGGCGGTACTGTACTCCATGCACATTAACGGTCCGCGTGATTCGGGTGTAATCTGCTAAACGACGTTCCGAATGTTTCCGACTTCGATCATTTCAGCAGCGCCAATAAACGTCGTTTAGCTTAAGATTACACCCGAATCACGCGGACCGTTAAGGTGCATGGAGTACAGTACCTCCCAGCAAGACGTTTGTCACAAAACGCAGATATATTAACGCGGCCGGATCTTAGCATAACTCCCCGGGCGTGCGAAGTCAGTCAGGCGGAGTGGCGGGTGCGGTCTCGTTCTCGTTCAAATGCCGAGATTTCAAACCGAGATACTCTGTCCGATTGGACAGAGTACCTGAGGTACAGTGTCCGGAAATGTTGGTTACAACGACCATTTCAGCGTGATGATTACCCAGCCTATGCGAGACGTTACAAGAAGTTCTGCTGATATTGTTCTTTTATCTTTTTTTAAAAGAATAACTGCTCTGACATAGTTACCGGGTGGGACGGTATGTCCCCGTCACATTATCAAGAATTGTACACAAGTGTAACCAAGGTGACGGAGTTACTGATGTGTACATTGAAATGATCCTTTCTCCTTGTTTTCTGTGTGAGTTAATGAAGTGTCATTCTACTACTGTTATAAAGTACATGTTTATGCATGTGTTAAATAATGAATACTTAAGGATGTAGAAGTCAGCCCAGCCTCAAATAACTGTAATGTTAGGAAAAACCAGCCATGCTTTGAGAATGCTTTGAGATTACTGTGGTGAAACCTTGTGATGAAACAGTGAACATTTTCAAGTTAAAAGGCGCCAAGCTTCCAGTATGTATAGACGTTCAACGTGATTGGCCAACTTTTTAAGTTACAGCGGGTAAAATGTGCTGGCCTCATCACGCGCCAATTCCGTATTACTCTATTGGTTTAGAGGAAGTGAACTCATGACTGAGCGGGGAAAATGTGCAAGGCCAGCACCCGCCAATTCCGCATTACGCTATTGGTTTAGAGGGAGGGATGCTCTGAGACTGTGAATGGAGATAGGAGGGAGAGATGCTCTGAGACTGTGAATGGAGATAGGAGGGAGAGATGCTCTGAGACTGTGAATGGAGATATGAGGGAGAGATGCTCTGAGACTGTGAATGGAGATATGAGGGAGAGATGCTCTGAGACTGTGAATGGAGATAGGAGGGAGAGATGCTCTGAGACTGTGAATAGAGATAGGAGGGAGAGATGCTCTGAGACTGTGAATGGAGATAGGAGGGAGAGATGCTCTGAGACTGTGAATGGAGATAGGAGGGAGAGATGCTCTGAGACTGTGAATGGAGATAGGAGGGAGAGATGCTCTGAGACTGTGAATGGAGATAGGAGGGAGAGATGCTCTGAGACTGTGAATAGAGATAGGAGGGAGAGATGCTCTGAGACTGTGAATGGAGATAGGAGGGAGAGATGCTCTGAGACTGTGAATGGAGATAGGAGGGAGAGATGCTCTGAGACTGTGAATGGAGATAGGAGGGAGAGATGCTCTGAGACTGTGAATGGAGATATGAGGGAGAGATGCTCTGAGACTGTGAATGGAGATAGGAGGGAGAGATGCTCTGAGACTGTGAATGGAGATAGGAGGGAGAGATGCTCTGAGACTGTGAATGGAGATAGGAGGGAGAGATGCTCTGTGAATGGAGATAGGAGGGAGAGATGCTCTGAGACTGTGAATGGAGATAGGAGGGAGAGATGCTCTGAGACTGTGAATGGAGATAGGAGGGAGAGAATAAAAAAGTCAGAGTCTGCTCCTCTGGGCTGGCATTCTTCGCTCTCCTGCTCCAAGCGCTGAGTGGAATCATCGTGGCTAGGCCAAGGCTGAGTGGAATCATCGTGGCTAGGAAGGACAAGTGACATCTGCCCTCCACCTCTCGTCGCCTCCCGCTCCAAGTCGTGCTGGCCTCTCCTAATGACCCCCAGCATCAGCCGTCTCAGAGGAAGAAGCGGGCGCGCTACACAGCCACAAGCTCGGATGGCCGTTCCCCACCCCCCACGCCACCCCCACCAGGTAGGGCGCGAAGGGGAGATGATGCAGCTCTAACCCTCCCTTCATACCAGGACCCACCCCCTGCGTCAGTCGTCACTCCCCCACGCTCCAAAACAGTACCCCTTCAAGGACGATCACCGGGGTCAACGGCTCTGACCCTGTCAGCATTCTTTCACGGAGCGGATTCACGTGAACTCTCCTCTCCCAGATAAGTTCTACCTCTATATACAGGCTGGCTGGCTAAAATTAGGATTTAATTAAATAATTATTATTATTCATGCACGTTGATTTAAGAACCATTACCTATCTTTTAAGCATTATTAAAGTCATTTGGAATTTGATGTCTGTACTCATCTTCTCTGTTTGTCCTGTCCATTCTTGACAGCGAGAAAGGTGGGTGAATGTTGCAAGAAAGCAGTGCATTTCCCCTAGACAATCAAGTAATCATAATTAGAAAGCCCTGTCTTGTAACACCGGGCAAGATGTGAGCAAACATTTCTACAACAGGCGGCTACAACATTTCAAGGAAGGCAGCTCTTATATCTTACATTAGCCCTTAGTTTGTTGTGTAACTTCCCTTGATGTGAGCATCGCGATATTCTTGCTTACACTAAGTCAGCACTGTCGTTTTGACATAATTTCTACTCGAGCAATGCCGAGCCTTCATGCACAGCTACAGCTTAACGTATTTCATCAGCTTCCACAAGGAACGAGCAGTCTGCAGCTGCTGGTTTACTCATTTGGTTGAGAAGCGCAATCCGCGACGATGAGAAGGCATCGCGGAAGCCATCTTGGAAGCCATCTTGGCTACTGTTCGGTAAAGACGCTCTAGAGAGCACATTGCGGCTCGCCTACCGTTCGGCGAACGGTTGGTCGTCTTGAACACAGGGATGGAATGTGAACAAATAACACGAGAGAGAGATTAATACTTTGAATATGTGTGTTTGTGTTTGTGTGCGTGCCTGTGTGTGTGTGTGTGTGTGTGTGTGTGTGTGCGCGCGCGCGCGCGCGCGCGCGCGAATGTGTGTATTTTTTCCCTTTTCAAGCGACTTCTGATCTCTAGGTTGTTGCTGTTTTTCCCAACTAATGTTTGGATCCATTCTGCCACTCCTGTTCCTCCTGACATCGCAGTAGTGTCCTCTCTAGTCCTCCTCTCTAGTCCTCCTCTCTAGTCCTCCTGTCTAGTCCTCCTCTCTAGTCCTCCTCTCTAGTCCTCCTGTCTAGTCCTCCTGTCTAGTCCTCCTCTCTAGTCCTCCTCTCTAGTCCTCCTCTCTAGTCCTCCTCTCTAGTCCTCCTCTCTCCTCTCTAGTCACCCTCTCTCCTCTCTCCTCTCTAGTCCTCCTCTCTAGTCCTCCTCTCTAGTCCTCCTCTCTAGTCCTCCTCTCTAGTCCTCCTCTCTAGTCCTCCTCTCTAGTCCTCCTCTCTAGTCCTCCTCTCTAGTCCTCCTCTCTAGTCCTCCTCTCTAGTCCTCCTCTCTAGTCCTCCTCTCTAGTCCTCCTCTCTAGTCCTCCTCTCTCCTCTCTAGTCATCCTCTCTCCTCTCTCCTCTCTAGTCCTCCTCTCTAGTCCTCCTCTCTAGTCCTCCTCTCTAGTCCTCCTCTCTAGTCCTCCTCTCTAGTCCTCCTCTCTAGTCCTCCTCTCTAGTCCTCCTCTCTAGTCCTCCTCTCTAGTCCTCCTCTCTAGTCCTCCTCTCTCCTCTCTAGTCATCCTCTCTCCTCTCTCCTCTCTAGTCCTCCTCTCTAGTCCTCCTCTCTAGTCCTCCTCTCTAGTCCTCCCCTCTAGTCCTCCTCTCTCCTCTCTCCTCTCTCCTCCTCCTCCTCCTCCTCCTCCTCCTCCTCCTCCTCCTCCTCCTCCTCCTCCTCCTCCTCCTCCTTTCATCTCACCTCTGTCGAGGCGTTGCCAGTAGACAGCCCCAGGGCTGGACAGCAGCAGGGAGGTGCCGCGGTCCTCCAGGCTGACCACACGGCGCACCAGGAAGCAGTGGGGACGCAACCACACCAGCGACGCACACCAGGGCAGCCGGACGCAGGCCCTGAAGCAGTCCTGCAGATCCTGGGTCGTGGCCTTGACGAAGGAGACGTTGTGGAGGGCGTTCGGCGTCACGCCTGAAAGCGCTGGTACGCTCTCAAAGAAAAGTTCTTTGGCTGAGCACGTTGCTTGGGCAGTTGCAGGATCCCCGAGTTGCACAAGCAAGAGCCCACTCAGGACAGACAGAGCAGCGACTGCCAGCATGGTGTTGCTTGCAAGATTCTTGGACATGGGTACGTATTGCTCAACGACAGGCGAAATCGGCGTCGTAGTCGAAGCCTGCAATTCAATTTTTAAAATGGTCTGAGGAGAGAAATATGGAAATGACAGCGAAGCTCGGGCGTGATGCTAACGCTAGGAACCTTGCAAGATCTTGCGAGGAAGGTGTCAACATAAGTCAACGCCTGTTGACATCGGCCTGTTGTTTGCCAACTAGGAGGCTAAGCAACGGGCCCCCCGCGGGCCACACAAGATGGCGGGCCACACAAGATGGCGGGCCACACAAGATGGCGGGCCACACAAGATGGCGGGCCACACAAAATGGCGGGCCACACAAGATGGCGGGCCACACAAAATGGCGGGCCACACAAGATGGCGGGCCACAGTTTATGCACGAAAGAGGGCCGCATCGCCTTGCAGACTGCAAATGTCATGTTTTGGACAAAATCTGGCAAATACCGCCTTTGTGCACCGTTTTTACTACTCCACCCCCCCCCCCCCCTCCCCTCATCCCCCCCCCCCCCCCCCCCCCCCCCCCGAATATTCGCTGTCTTTTCCTGCACCCGTTTCCTCGTACCAGACCACTAGCGTAACCCTGCGTGCGGAAGTCATTCCAAAATAGTTCTGTGTTTGAAAGGAAAACTGCCAGAAAAGAAGTGTCTTTCAATGGAAATCGTTCTTCTTTTTAGACAGTTTTGAATAAAAATTGACCTGAAGCGAAAACTTTCTGAAAGTAATCAGCACTTTTCAGTGTAAGAATGATTACGCTCCTCAGAGAAAAGGGAAGAGAGTAATGAACTGTAAGCGGTAGTCTTCAATGAGATCTGCATCTGGGCAATGGTGGTATCCCATGAAATACAAGTATTTCTACCTCTTTTTTCCCCACGATCATTTTTTAACAACCACTGGATAAACCGAAGAGAAATGCAAACGCGCACGAAGAACGCATGCCTAAAAGGAGAAGTGTGGAAGATAAATTAATTTTCAAGATTATTAAATGAAGAGAAAAAATGTAACTGACTTTTCATTATGCACGCCGGCAAGCCAGCCTGCAGAAATACAAGGGAGCGCCTTTCTGCTTCAAACAACTTTTCATCAAGCTAGATGGCCAGAACATTAATGGCAACAAACCAGGTAAATAGCAGTGACGTAATTAATTTGAAATATTTGAGTAAAAGCTGAACGCATCGAACATGAGATTTCATAAACACCACGGATTTTATAAACGACGAAGGAATATCATGCATATGCTCCTCAGAACTTGAAGAAAATTGTTCAAAATGACTTTTATTTTGTTTGATAACGACAGTGGGTAGCTCGCGTGAAAGTCACCAACAGCCAACTGTAGACCTTGTCACAAACTTTCTGCCAAGACGATGTCCACAAATATCTCAAGTTCCCTGGACATCCTATCTCCCATGATGATTATTATTCCACATCTTTCATATCCAGAGTGAAAAAACAAACTCATTTGAGAGTATGATTTTGCACCAGACTTCACAATTTGGATAATCTGAATATTACAGAGACTTGTATTCTGGCTCTGAATATTTGCCTTTGTTTCTTGATTTTCTTTAATATTAGATTAAGTTCAAAACAGAGAGCCACAGAGAGCACAAAGCTAAACTTTGACGGTGGGTGTCCATTTGTGCCCTGTTGTAGGCTCAAACGTATGACCTCTTCCAAATAGCCTCTTCGGCGAAGTAGCCTTCGCGGTTTGTTCGTTTCTTTAACATAACTTTTCAATATCCATAAACCACTGTATGTGGTTGTTTGTTTTTAAGTATTTGTCGTCGTCGTCGTCGTCGTCGTCGTCGTCGTCATCATCATCATCACCAGGAGCAGCAGCCGCAGCAGCAGCAGAAGCAGTAACAGCAGCACCAGTAACAATAGCAGCAGCGGCGGCAGCAGCAGCAGCAACAAAAACGACAACAAAAGCAACAACAAAAAAGCAGCAGCAACAGCAACAAATGCATAAACGATAGCAGCAGCAGCAACAACAAAAAAAGGTTTTGCAGTAGCAGATACAGCAACAGCGTTATCGCCAACACCAGCCATCCCCAAACCATCGTCGCTATCAGTTTGATCGGCAGCGGCAGCAGCGTCAGAATCCACAGTCATCAACGCCTCCATTCTAGTCCACTACAGACTTCGCTTCCAGGCGAAAGAGTCTCTAGCACAGTTCATATCACGTGATGGAACTAATCCGTCCGGAATATTTATAAGGAGGTCAAATGCGACGCTTGTGGGATAGCACTCTGCTCCCTTACATACGCCGTTAAAATAGTTCTGAGACTATTTCGCACAAAACGAATAAATTACGCTTGTTGAGGCAATAAACAAGCGTTTATGCGATAAAATAAAACATTCGTGTTGAAACGGAAACGAGTTTGGACATCTGAATTATTTCTGTAAAAAGTGGGGGGAAATAGTATCCAGAACGAGCTATTTTTGGCGCAATGCTGTAATGCCAAGGGTCAAGTCTATTACGCATTCATCGCGAACTGCGCCAGTCACTGCTGACTCGGGTTCACAGAAGGCACGGCCTCACCACTAACATCATCATCCCACTGAGCTGTAACGCGAGTGTTTTGCAAGTAATGCAGTATTTCAGAGACTCCAAATACTCGACGCGAAATGTTAACGGTAGCATGTTGCAGCAAGTGGAAAATTCCATTGACTGGGGGAGCAACAGTGGGAGGGTTTTCTTTCATTACTCGGAGAAAATGATGACGGGTAACGTTGTCCATTGCGCACCTTACAGACTCGGAGTCGGACTTAGAGAACAACATGGCAAGAAGCGCTGGTTAAGGTCCGGTCATATTGAAAAATAACACGGAAAAACCCATAAACTCTAGCACGATGGCATCGGGCTTCATTCATGTCAACCAAAGAAAAGCTACAGGAAAAAGGGTGTCTTGAAAAGGGATTTTGAAAAACCTACATTCCATGCACAGTGACACCTACCAGTGAGAAAATGTCCTCAAGACCAAGGAACCTCCTGGGGGGACGGACGTCCGGAGAGAGCGGGGTGCGCAAGCTCAGAGTTTAAGTACGTGCACCGCGACCTTGCGTGTGGAATCCATGACACTTGCGCAAACTGCACGCATCGATCGGTTTTGGTGTGGCCTGACAAAACACGCGTGGTTGTTTTCTCTGCTGAGCTCTTCAAGCACGCCTTCTCTGGCAAAAATAGGGCAAGGTTTGCACAAGCTTCCAGAGCAGGTAACTAAGCAAATTTCATTGATGCAGTGAACTTTGTGAAAAACATGATATCTACACATACAGTCCCGATAACAATAAAACCGGAGGAGTTGTTTGTGTGTGCCATTTTGCCGATCTAAGACTTGTGTTTATTTTAAATCAAAAGTCAACAGAAAAGGTTTGTCGGTGGAAAGTTAACTATTTGTAGATATCGAGCTGCCGATTTTTCGCAGTTTCACCACGTTCTGGACACGTACACTCGTATGGTGAGCACAGTGACATTAAGTAAGAGTGTGAGCGTGTCTGAAAGCGTTCAATGATTTCTCACGAAGGACGTGACACAAAAGCGAGTAGCCACGACTCTCGCGATCGGCATGTAGACTGAAAATGTTCGATACCAAGCAAATAGACATTTGGCAAACTTGACAGATAAACATAAAGAAAGATGTGTTCACAAGTTGCACTTTCACTGGTAGTTTAAGTTTTATTGTCTTATGGATTCTGAAGTGACGGTTAACGTATTCTGGTGTTGTGTACGTATGGTTCTCTGCTGCCCAGTGGTCAGCGCGCCTGACCTGGAGTCGTCTGGTGGTACGGCGTTCAATGCTGCGCGGTTCTCAGAGTGGCATGATTGGCCAGAGTTGATAACGTGACAAGGGTGTTCAAAGGGAAGTAAGACATTAGTTGAGACCACCTTCGAGATTGTAGGTCTGGAAGGGATTGGTTCTGGCTACGGGATTTGAGTTCAGTGTCTTCTCAAAGAAGTGACAAAAATAATGTAAAATTCTTCTAAGGCCTTATGAACGGTTCACACCGGCGTTCTTCAACGTGCATCATCGTGGGGTCCAATCGCGGTTGGCGATACTAAAGCAAGAGCATCAGCGGTGCACTCTAGTTGGAAGATAGTTTTGATCGTGTGTCCAGCGTCAATGTCAAAAGTGTGGTATCCCCTCGTGATCTACAGTCTCTACCGACTCGTTCAGGTAAGCTCCTTTTGTTTCTCATTCCTTCCTATTGAGGAAGAATTTTATTTTCAAACGATGTTTGCAAGTGAAGACAGGTGAGTTATTCGAAGAAAAGCAATGTATCTCTTTAATACACACACACACACACACACACACACACATAGAGAGAGAGAGAGAGAGAGAGAGAGAGAGAGAGAGAGAGAGAGAGGAGAGAGAGAACTAGAGAAAGAGAAACAGAGAGACACAGAGAGACACAGAGAGACAGACAGAGAGAGAGAGAGAGAGACAGAGAGAGAGAGAGAGAGAGACAGAGAGAGAGACAGAGAGAGAGACAGAGAGAGAGACAGAGAGAGAGACAGAGAGAGAGACAGAGAGAGAGAGACAGAGAGAGAGAGAGAGAGAGAGAGAGACAGAGAGAGAGAGAGAGAGAGAGAGAGAGAGAGAGAGAGAGAGAGAGAGAGAGAGAGAAAGAGTTAGAGAGACAGACAGACAGACAGAGAGAGACAGACAGAGAGAGAGAGAGAGAAAGAGATAGAGAGACAGACAGACAGAGAGAGACAGAGAGAGAGAGAGAGAGAGAGAGAGAGAGAGAGAGAGAGAGAGAGAATAGTGTAATAATGATGTTGTGGAATGTAGTCTATTGGAAGGCTGTGTAATTTAATATAGTGTTTTGAAATGTAATGAAATGTAGTTTAATTTGTGTATAGTACAGAAACATGTGAGACGATAAATCCCCATTGTACGTGCCGGTGGCGTAAGCATAAAATATTCGTTCGTTAACGTGCGTTCCTTATGAGGAAGCAGGGTTTAGATTCTTCCCCAATTTTTATGGCTGTCAGTTTGTTTGCTGCTTCTTCTTGTTTTTGTTGCTACCTCTCCCATTCATGTCGAAGGGGATATACGGACGCCAGCCACTAAGTCTAAGGCGCGACAGTATGCTGTCAAGGTGTCGAGTTTACCATCTAAAAATCACCGTAACTTTAGTCGCGCTGAGATTGGTTTGCATAGTCTATGTGTCAGTGAGTTTTGACGTTGGCTTTGCCTTTTTGCTTGCTTACTTGTTCCTGTGGTTTTTGTTTGTTTGTTTGTTTGTTTGTTCGTACACAGGGTCGTTGCCTGGTTACGTGACGTAGCCAGGGCGCGGCCGCCATATTGATGCGTCACGTGACTTCGTTCGCGCAGATTGGAGGCGGTCTGGCTGGTTCTCGTTAGTGCACGATGATTCTAGAAAGTATCTACAAGGTATTGAAGGGCGTGAGTGCGGGCGTGTGAGGGAGTGCGCGATCATTCTAGAAAGTATCTACAAGGTATTGAAGGGCGTGAGTGCGGGCGTGTGAGGGAGTGCGCGAACCTTCTAGAAAGTATCTACAAGGTATTGAAGGGCGTGAGTGCGGGCGTGTGAGTTAGTGCGCGATGATTCTAGGAAGTATCTACAAGGTATTGAAGGGCGTGAGTGCGGGCGTGTGAGGGAGTGCGCGATGATTCTAGAAAGTGTCTAGGCCTACAAGGTATTGAAGGGCGTGAGTGCGGGCGTGTGAGGGAGTGCGCGATGATTCTAGGAAGTATCTACAAGGTATTGAAGGGCGTGAGTGCGGGCGTGTGAGGGAGTGCGCGATCATTCTAGAAAGTATCCACAAGGTATTGAAGGGCGTGAGTGCGGGCGTGTGAGGGAGTGCGCGATCATTCTAGAAAGTATCCACAAGGTATTGAAGGGCGTGAGTGCGGGCGTGTGAGGGAGTGCGCGATGATTCTAGAAAGTATCTACAAGGTATTGAAGGGCGTGAGTGCGGGCGTGTGAGGGAGTGCGCGATCATTCTAGAAAGTATCCACAAGGTATTGAAGGGCGTGAGTGCGGGCGTGTGAGGGAGTGCGCGATGATTCTAGAAAGTATCTACAAGGTATTGAAGGGCGTGAGTGCGGGCGTGTGAGGGAGAGCACAAGACAGAGAAAGATGAGAGCCCCAGATGATACGTGAGTCCGTGCGAAAAGACCTCCACAAGGAGTGATCGGTCCTTTATGGGACTGCGCCCTCAGAGTGAGGTGGACACCAGAGCGTACACACGTGAGACACAGCGTTCTTGGAGAGCGCGCGACAGATACAGGAGGCACGTGTGAGAGCACGGGACAACAGCGATTGTGTCCTCCGAGATTCCAGCCTCGAGAGTGAAGTTATTATGGTAATTCTGATTACTGATTTTTGTCGCTGTGTATCGACCATTGCGTGAATACAGTTTTTCGAAAACGATCACCTGATTTTGTGGACTGACTTCCCGGCGCAAGGTGGGGGAACCCCCGTACAGACAGGACTTTGTGAAAGAGACAAAACGTAACACATGTCTAATGAGGAGTTACGGTAGGGAAATATAGAAATTCCATAGACTGACATACAACTGAAAACAATATGAGTTTATTAACATTCTTTATT
The DNA here is from genome assembly GCA_034096865.1 of Theodoxus fluviatilis. NCBI lineage: Eukaryota > Metazoa > Mollusca > Gastropoda > Cycloneritida > Neritidae > Theodoxus > Theodoxus fluviatilis. The sequence goes on along the minus strand of JAWQFJ010032204.1, from coordinate 16,279 downwards.
TGCCTCCAGTTTCGACATTCATATCACACAACGAAAAAAGTCCAATTTCTCTTTGACGTAACACGAAATTGTTTCCCTAGTCTGCCATGCACTCTGGAATGAAAAAGTTTACTCTCCAGGTCTTTGATATTTGTTACATCCACCCAATTTTGTCATATGTTAGATAAGTCTTAGCTCCAAAAATGTGATCTGGTGCATAGTGAAGCCATCATCTTCAGTTAGTCCTTCGTTCCAGTCAGTATCACAAACACATCCTACAACTCAACCTCAGAATTAGAAGCCTGTCTGGATTTATTTTGACATAAACCGTTGTAGTCCTCAAATTATTGCTTCCAGACGACCGTTCAAGCAGTGGACGATGAACATTACCGAAATAGATTGTGTCAAGGCATTTGGCCCTTGTTCGTCATTGCACAAGAACAGGAGCAAATGTTGCTTCGCACTACTAGGGCAAGTTCAAGGTCACGTAGGTAACTCGCTCAAAATCTCGCTCTTAGGCTTGTTCAGGAGTCCAAAGTGCTGCATGAGCGCTTCATGTTGGCAATTGAGCGCTCTTTGCCTCTCGTGAACACCTACAGATTTAGTGCAGCGCTTCACTTGTTAAAAGGGAGGTAAATCTTCTGCGCCCCATGTTGTGTTGCTAGACGCCAAAAAAGTGTTTTCTTCGCCACAGACATCCTTTATGCACTATTCTGCATGAATAAAGTCCACTACTTTGTCATCCTTACTTGCCATTACTCGTCCATACAGAGCGCTTGGGGCAAATAAAGCCCGTTCCAGCCCCAAAATGATCTTTCTGAGGGTTATTTTACGCATCGACGGCCAGTGCGGGATCGAAGACGCCATTTTGAAAACAGTGTGAATCACTTCGGATCTGTGATGCACAGCGCTGCTCAGCGCTGAGTGAATCACGCCCCAAAATTGCTGTTCAGGAGTGAAACGCGTGCAGCGCTGTGCATCGCTTCGCAGCGCTGCGCCTCCTGAACAAGCCTCCTATGCCAAAGTCTCAATATTCCCATGACCTCGATTCGACCCTGTCCTGACACTTCCCGTCAGCCTCCTCTGTCTGTCTGCTGGGGGCCGCCCCTGACTGAGCTACTGAAGCAGGCCCCGTCAGCCTCCTCTGTCTGTCTGCTGGGGGCCGCCCCTGACTGAGCTACTGAAGCAGGCCCCGTCAGCCTCCTTTGTCTGTCTGCTGGGGGCCGCCCTTGACTGAGCTACTGAAGCAGGCCCCGTCAGCCTCCTCTGTCTGTCTGCTGGGGGCCGCCCCTGACTGAGCTACTGAAGCAGGCCCCGTCAGCCTCCTCTGTCTGTCTGCTGGGGGCCGCCCCTGACTGAGCTACTGAAGCAGGCCCCGTCTGCCTCCTCTCACATGCATTTCCTCCATGTGTCTCCAGCCAGCTCGTCGTGGCCCGACATGGCTGAAGGAACACGAGGCGAACTTTGTGATTTTGAAAAAAAGTTTTTATTTCCTTACCGAGGCCATACTCTATCCGCCTTTATATTTCGCTAATGTGTAGAGAGATTTCAGTACCACATTTCGGGAAGGGTCGCAAAACAAAACACCAGCATGCTCATCTTCGTGTTTTGTACTAATTTTCGACCGTTACTAAAATCACGTTCGAAGACAGCCGCTGATTGGTTGTCTAAGAAAAAACGGTGCGCGCTTCCCCCCCCCCCCCCCCCTCCCACCCACCCTCCCACCCCCACCTCCCCGGGTGTTGTATTTGCCAATTTGCTATTGAAAAATTTGGCAAAGTGGAAATTTTGGACGGAACAGTTCTCTATGCGTGCAAATTGCAGGATAATTTGTTCTTCTCAATAAAATGTCTAAGAGGTGAGTTCACTGTTAGCATTAGTAATCCATACTCATTTTCATGTGAACATTTCGAAATAATTGAAACAATTACGTTATGAAGTATCTGTGGTAACGCGCAAAGATGCAGTGGATCCTATTAATAGAAAACCAATCGACAGAAAACCGCGCGAAATGAGTGATGTCTCGCAACCAATCAAAAGCTGCCTGCGCACATTATTTAGACGTACGTCTAATTTTGTTTTTCGATGTCGACTTTTATTCCCCGCTAAGGTACCCGTTTCACACCTCTGGTAATTTCTTTGATTTCTTTGACATTTCTGAATCTGTACCTAGTCTGTACTAAAGTCCATCATTTTAATCTCCGAGGGGTTGACACTCCAGTAACTTTCGTCAGTCTTTGGAATAACCTGTGATAGCGTGCTCTCCTATCTTGAGAGTCAGGACTCAGATGCATTTCTTAATGCAGAACAGAAACTCAGTAATGGATAGAGAGAAAGAAAACAACACTTTTTTCATAGACCCGGGTAAGGATCAAACCCGCAAATGTCTGATTATCGCTCGAATGCACTTGAATGTTTAGGACATCCATCGATGGTTTTTAAGTCTTTTTTCATTTGCTGCACCAATTCTCTCTTTTCTCCAATGGCCAGAAACTGAAAATGAAGTAAGGCCATGAGTAAACTTGAGGGGGAAGGTAGAGGGGTGGTAGAGTGGTGGTAGGGTGGTGGTAGGGGGTGGTAGGGGAGTGGTAGGGTGGTGGTAGGGGGTGGTAGGGGGGTGGTAGGGTGGTTGGAAGGGTACAGAGGAGGAATTGAAAACTGGGGTGGGGTGAGGGTGGTGGGATCGGGAAAGAAGAAGAAATGGGGGGGGGGGGGGGGGGGGTAGGGGCGAGGCAGGAGAAGGGGAGACTACTCTCTGGCTTTAAAGAAGGCGCGAAGGCGGCGAGACAGGAGAGGCACGAGTCCCAGAACAAGGGAGGCAACCAGAGCTCCCGTGCGCACTGTGGTAGATCCCACTGTGAAGTATTCCAAAGTCGTCTGCCCCTGAAAAGAGAAGCATATTATAGGCTTTTTGTCTTTGCGCCCTTGGGCGTGAGTGATAGTCATAGCTTTCAGTGTGTGATATGCAATGGGAGTAGGGGAGAGGAGGGGGGGGGGGGGGGGGGTGTGTGTGTGTGATATGCAATGGGAGTAGGGGAGAGGAGGGGGGGGGAGGGGTTGTGTGTGATATGCAATGGGAGTAGGGGAGAGGAAGGGGGGAGGGGGGGGGGTGTGATTGCATAGACATGAGAGCACTCTGACGGCGCAACCCAGGGTCTGTATTATTAATTCAGGCAGCAAGCTTTGCTAGCCAGACTTGACGCTTCGAATTTACTTTTTTTGTTTATTTTAATTTAATGGGTGAAAGCGATTTCTGAGTGCCGAAATATACAACGACGTCATCAATAGTTTGACGTCATCAACTTTGTGATTTGCTATGCAATTTCTTTTTGGTCGTAATTCCAAAACGATGTGACAGAAAAAACTCCAAATTTCTAAAGATAGTTTCTTGGGTGAAACCCTGACCTTCAACCACATTTAATCAGAATCCGTTTTAAACTTTTTGAGCTTTTTGCCAGACAAATAAGTAAGTAGCGAACCGAGTTAACCTCCTTGGCGGAAGTAATAATCAACGCGCATGCTCGCAGATACTCCTTCAGACTGGTGCCCACACAGACAACATGGATACAAGACAATATCCAGATAGAAACACTGAAGGAGAGAATTTAACGCAAACAAATTCACACGTACACATTGCGCGTCCACACACACACTCATACACACACACACACACACACACACACACACACACACACACACAGCACACATACACATGAAAAACACTTTCACATCAAACACATACAAGCATGCATTCACGCCCACTCGCATGCACGCATACACACAAATATGAGCACATACAT
>JAWQFJ010032204.1:0-7500 GCA_034096865.1 Theodoxus fluviatilis | reverse complement strand
ATTTTTGTTTCATGTCTTGACAGGATGGGCCCCACGATGAATCGCGAGCCAGAACAAAGGTTTGGAAACTGTTTAAGCAAGCCACGACTTCATCGAGCCAAAGACACAATCTATGTATAAATATGTATAAAGAAGCAGAATTTCCTTAAATCCCTGGCGAAGCAACTGTAGTCTCCACCTCGTCCTGTTTGAAATGTCAAGTCCTTTCCAGCTGATGAAGGAACCAGCGAGTTTATTCTGGCCGTGCGGTGCACGGTTCCGCTTTGAGTCTCACTGTGTGGGAGTATTGCGCGTTATAAGAGTGATCTATTATTATTATTATTATTATAACCCCGGCGAGACGAGGGAGAAAAAAACGTGTGTCAAAGATCATCATGGATTTTCTAAAAATCGCAAAGGAAAACTGAATATGAAAAGCCTTGTAAACAACCTTGTGTATAAAATGTTATTTAAGTCTCCTCTTATGTCATTGATTCAGCTTTTTCCATCGTGTCCCGCGTCTAATTAGATATGAATGTTGCATTTCTCATCATGACAAATAACAGTGTCCAAGTCTGTCCAAGGCCTCTCTCACTCTCTCTCTCTCTCTCGCTTTGTCGCGCTTTATATACCTAAATACAGGTTCCAGATCTTTCGCGAATGAAGCTGCATATTCGAGCTGGAAATCGACTGACGTCACGTGACACAGCAAGACACATTTAGCCCGACTCAACCACGTGATCTGGTAACCGAATTATCGGAGCGGCTGTTAAATACAGGACAGCCCGATTGCGCTGCAATCTTCTCGTACGATCTAGAACATTCACAACATAACCAAAACCTAACTCATAGAGAGTATTTCTCATCAAGCATGTCCAATTTCTACTTTCAGGTACATTAGGGTTTTGGAGCATTTCATAAGCTTGTCTAGGTAGCCTTATCGACCTCTCCCGATTCGCGTCATCACTTTCTGTGTACACGCCCCTGGAGGGTTTGCTGGAGGGTCGTTACTCTGAATGCACTGCCAGCCGCGTGTTTTGAAGTTTTCATTTTCACAATGACGAACGATTGCTGTGTGAATGGCTGTTCCCACAGTAGTAAACGAACGAATGTTTCCTTTTCAACAAGCAATATTTGCTCCAAAGTAACTGATATGTCTATACCTTGGCAGTGCTGCAGCACCTCACTGTGCATCTTTTTCACCAGGTCCTCGTCCTTCAAATCCTTGAGGTACTTGGGCAGTTTCGTGAGTGTGGCCGCCTCGTAGTCCGCAGCATATTCTGGGACCAGCGACAAGATTGCTGGTTTGAATCCAGTTTTTGCAAATGAAATAGAGTCATACAGAGTGCGCAGTTCCTCCGGTGTCGTCTCTGGCACAGCTGCTGGTTTTCTTTTTGCTTTGACCTGGCTTGGTGTTCCGTCGATCAGGGCATCCAGCTGTCGTTTTTTTGTTGCTGCCTTTGTAAAGTCAATGTCAGCACATTTTGCGTAAACGACATCCTTCGTTAGAGGAACAACCCACCCAGCAAGCACCTGCAAAATATAACAAAGCAAAATGTTCACAATATTAAAAGAAGAAACATTGAATTTTTCATCTTTTAACACATTGCGTCCAGCAAAGGAGTTCAGTTCGTTTCAATACGTAGATGTAAAACAATACGTACTTAAATAAAAATAAATTCTGCATCGAGTGCCTGCAAATGAGCTCAGCTTGTTATCTAGCGCATCCAAAGGAGAAGGAATTGGACGAGTATGATCCGTCATATTCTGATGAAAGCCGGTCAGGAGTAAGGAGAGTGAAGAACCAGTGTCGACCTTGAAATGGACCTCATGCACGAGTCAGCAGCGAATGTGTTACGCGAGTTATCTCCCCTGAAATCAGGACCATGATCGAAGATGGCGACAATGGAAACAAAGCGAGTGACTGTGAGCGAACTGCAACGTTTCTTGCGAGACAGAGGTGTGGTTGTGGGTCAGAGTAAGAGGCAAGAACTTCTTGAACTTGTTGGGATAGCCAAGGACTTGGGTTTACCCGTAGATCCCGAGTTGTGTGTAGAAGATCGATCTGAAGTGATAGGCGAAAAACTGAGAGACGGCAACCTCGTGTTGTCCAACCCTGCACTTCTGTCTGGATCTTCGGACATTAGTATCTTACCAGACTTTTCTTTTGTGGATGTGTGCACCTACTTGATGGGGCATGGCGTGGGCATTACAGCCATCGAGCGCAAATCAATCATTTTCGACATTGGTGAGAGCATTAACATAACAGCGTATAACACGTTTGTTTCACGAATAATCAATCGGATACGCGAATCAATTTGTGCTACGACGTTCCTTCACTTGCATACAGTCACTGTAGCGCGTGTGTTAAATCAAACTCATATCAATCATTTTCGACATCGGTGAAGGCATTAACATAACCCAGCGCGTACAACACGTTTCTTCCACGTGTGATCAATCGGGTACGCAAATCAATGTGTGCTGCAATGTTCCTTCACTTGCGTATTATTCACTGTAGCGCGTGTGTTAAATCGAGCGCAACTCAATTATTTTCGACATGGGTGAGACCATTAACAAAACAGCGTAGAACACGTTTGTTTCACGAATAATCAATCGGATACGCGAATCAATTTGTGCTACGATGATTCTTCACTTGGGTATATTCACTATAATGCGTGTGTTAAATCGAACTCATATTCAATCATTGTCGACATTGGTGAAGGCATTAACATAACCCAGCGCGTACAACACGTTACACTGAAATGGTCGTTATCGGCAACATTTCCGGACACTGTACCTGAGGTACTCTGTCCGATCGGACAGAGTACAGAGTACCTCAGGTACAGTGTCCGGAAATGTTGCCGATAACGACCATTTTCAGCGTTACTTCCACGTGTGATCAATCGGGTACGCAAATCAATGTGTGCTACACTGTTCCTTCACTTGCGCATATTCACTGTAGCGCATGTGTTAAATCGAGCGCAACTCATTTATTTTCTACATCGGTGAGAGCATTAAATATCACTGGGTTTAAGTTGCAGAAGTAGGACAACGTCGTACGGACATGCAACAAGTTCGCCGGCCGGGACAGCGAAATAGATCTATTTCACTCAGAATGTCGATCAAAATAGGGCAATATAGGGCAACGTACTTATTTTTTAAAGCAGTGATTGATTAAATCATCATATTTTCTGTGACACTGAGACCAGACCATCAAAAAAATTAGCACTAGGCCTTGAATCAAATCGTCGTGCGAGATCTTACCTTGCTGCAAATGAACGAGTACTGCGTGATTGTGTTGACGTTCAACTGGTCAGCTGGGCGATTCCAGGCTTTTATTCAGTGAAGGCAACGATCTAGATGGTACATATTCTTTCCTGGTTTCACAAATGGAATGAATTTGACGCCAACACAGCGTTCAGGGTATCTATTATCCGTTTTACATAGTCCCCAAGCACAGCTCTTGGTAGTCAGCATTATGAAAGATTCGCGGTAATCTGGTCTGGAAAACAAGGGAAGTAACTCCCAGAGCCTCGATATGTGGATAAAGTCCATTAAGAGATTTGTGTTTTGGCCACTTTTGTTATGAGGTACCCACGTTTTATGTCAAAGTACTGAAAATTACTAATTCACTTGGGCGCCAGAGGTTGGTTTACCTATATTTACTTGGGTCGAAAAGTGTTAAAATGGCATAAACATCTACTTCACTGCACATGTCACATAACATACACACCTGTATCACTTATTTAAAGTTGTTAAATGGGTTTTACCTGGGTTGGTGTTTGGCTGTCTCGAAGACGGACTGCAGCATCAACAGCAAACAACGACGCTGCAACGTGACTGCACGACTCAGCAATACCAGCCATACAATCACAGTGGGCAGCAACAATCGTACCATCAGCCTCCGCAATAACCCATGGCTGTAGGGGCTTCTCCGACAGGCTCTGGGAATGGTACACCTAAAAGTAAAAAAACAAGAAAAATCAATTCACTGTTGACACATGTATGCATGTTTTCATACACCTTTTAATTCTAAAGAGCAAACATTAATTCACTTTTGATATGCACATACATCTTTTCTTTTTAAGGTTCAAATTTGTGCAGCTGCATCAAGTGAAAGGAACACAAAACTCTGAAAACTGGCTAAACAATCTGACGCCAATGATGGCCCACTTACCTCTGCAGTGATCACTGTGTTGTCACACCCTCGTGGCTTGTGAACGAAGAGACTCTTCACCCACCCTGATGTGTGCTGATTATGAGCACCCAGTGCCTTGAAAGCTTTCAAAGCCTTGCTGGTGTAGAAACTGGTTCTGTGCACCAAATAGTCATGGATGTCCTCAACTGCTACAGAGGGGAAAAGCTTTACATCGTCCGACCAGTCAACAATTTTATACGGATCTAGTCCTCCCACAGCTGATATTTTTACAAAATAACGAAGTCTTGATAACTTATCAAGACTGTCAATGTACTTTTCTTTCTGTTTCACTGCTGGTATTGACATTTTCTCGCTGGAAAAGCACCATCAACAACACGATCACAACCACGCTCAACTCTGCTGTGCACTCGGAAACCCTCCAGCACAATTTGTGTGTACCACGTGACACGCAAATCAGGCCGCGAAAGTACGCAATCGGGAGAGGTCGATGAAGCGGCATTTTGTTCAACCTGAGCCAAAACTGTATGGCTCTGACGGTGGTATTATTTATCAGAGGATACCTTCAGAGTTCTTTGTATACTAAATGGTTTGGAGTTCTCACGTCCATCCCTATGCACTTCATACACGCAAAAGCGTGTGCCTTTTCTATTTTATCTCTGCTTGTTAGGCCCCATATTTCTGAACGGTAACCTAATGTAGGCTGTATCTGAGAATCAAATAGTCGGGGGAAAAAGTGCTGGGTTAGAGTTGTGGAGGCTCCACATTGCTTTCAGTACGTGTATACTTTTCTGTTTGCCTTTTGTAGCTGTCTCTTCAAGAGACGCACTCAGAGATAGTTTAGTTGTAAAGAAAATTCCTAAGTATTTGTAACTGTTTACCACTTCTAATCTAGAATTCTGTAGGTACCACCTCTCCTTCTGCCAAGTTACATCCTTTCCGAAAGATCATAACTTTCGTTTTTTCGATATTAACAGTAAGACTAAGCTTTTCCGATACACGTTCAAGGCAGTCCAGCTGGTTCTGAAGTCCACTCGGAGTTGTGGATAGTAATGCCACGTTATCAGCAAAACGTAGTGCAAATATTTCTGACATTCCAGGCATCATCTGGATGCCATGTTTGACATGTGCACGTACATAATCAGCGACACAATTAATATGCATTAAAGATAAGGAGCTGCTCTCCAAGGCACCTTGTTTCACGCCGGCCGAGCATGCAAAAAAATCCACACATGCTGTCGTTCCATCTAACTCAAGCCTGTATGTTAAAATACATAGCTTATAGCATTCTGATGAATTTGGACGACAGTCCGGCTGTTTGGATTGCTTTCCATAATTGTGAGCGGTCAACGTATAATTTACCTCGGCGGCCACCATATACATGTTGTAGTGCTATGGCATATAGGGTGAAGATATGATCAATGGTTGAGTGACCTGTTCGAAAGTCGGCCTGTTCTGAGCAAATTCTTCCCTCATTCTCTAATCACGTACGTAGTTTACTCGTCACTATAGATGAAAAGACCTTGCTCAGGAGAGGTAATAGAGAGATTTCCCTGTAATTATCAGGGTATAATTTATTTCCTTTTTTATACATAGGAATGATAATTGAATTGGACCATTCTAAAGGAAAATGTTGTTTCTCATACATGGAATTAAACAGTTTTGTCAGGAATTGTACGATTTTGTGTGTGGCCATTTTGAAGCACTCTCCTGGTACACCGTCAATCCCAGGAGCCTTGCCTGGCTTTACCCTATGTAGAGCGGCTCGGACCTCATCTTCACTCATTGCAGCATCCAGCTCTGGCTTTACCCTATGTAGAGCGGCTCGGACCTCATTTACTCTCATTGCAGCATCCAGCTCTGGCTTTACCCTATGTAGAGCGGCTCGGACCTCATTTACTCTCATTGCAGCATCCAGCTCTGGCTTTACCCTATGTAGAGCGGCTCGGACCTCATCTTCACTCATTGCAGCATCCAGCTCTGGCTTTACCCTATGTAGAGCGGCTCGGACCTCATTTACTCTCATTGCAGCATCCAGCTCTGGCTTTACCCTATGTAGAGCGGCTCGGACCTCATCTTCACTCATTGCAGCATCCAGCTCTGGCTTTACCCTATGTAGAGCGGCTCGGACCTCATCTTCACTCATTGCAGCGTCAAGCTCTGAGTGAAGAATGTTGTCCTCTTCGTCGAAGCTATCGTCAGGATTTAGTGTGGCCTGCTGAAGAAGGTTTTGGGAAAGATTTTTCCATACATCTAAATTAATGTTCGGCATAGATATACTGATCGATTTTCTGCGAACATTGCGTATTATTCACCAAAATTTATCTGGGCGGTTTAGACTTCTTACAAAAGCGAGGTTAGTTTCTAAGAAAATGTGTTTTTTCTTGTCTCTTAGTTAGTTAGTAGGCTCTTGTACCTTCGTCTGTAGTCTGTGTATGTTGTTTTATCAGTGGCTACTTTTGTTGCTCGGTACCGCCTTAGAGCCTTTCAAGGTTTGAGCCTTAATTCACTCTATTCGTCATCAAACCAGGATTTGGGTTTCTCAGCCGTCAACGATTTCCTCATCTTTTTCTCCTGTTTCATGCTGGGTTGAGGGTCAGACTTGACCCACCGCGTCTCCCTACGCGATTTGTACGAAGCGAATAACTAGGGACATCGGGACTTGATTTGCCTTTACTCGATTCTAGTGATTTTCGTGCTTAATGGCCTTACATAGCCTACAAAGGCTGATAGGCCGTAAAACACCATCCATCCATCCATCCATCTTCTTCCGTGCACTCGGCACAAGAAGCTAGGCTTCTCGTGAAAAGAGAGAGCGCGTCGTCAACAGAGTTTTATATTTGATTTGTTGCTCGGTGTATGGCATTTATAAAGTCTTACCCAATGAGTATGTTTAAAAACTCGTTAGCTTTGTTAGGATCCCACTGCAATTTGGATACCATCTTTTTGTTCTAGATAATGTTTTCGAGGACCGAAGGAAAGTTCGAGGGGCATGTGATCGAATTCCACCCGTGTGGCAATGGTTAGGTCTATGTCGAAATGAAGAAGAGGAGCACTTATCAAACAATAATGAACCACGCTTTTGCCTTGAGGCGAGATGTATGTACTGCTACCTTCTTTATCACCGTCAGATGAACCATTTAGGATGCAGAGATGATAAATGATGCAGAGATTTTTTAGAATTTATCCAGACGGATTAATTGTTTCATCCTGAGATATTCTAGGCAAGGTGAAGTTGTTTCATATGCAGTCCATGCTTTCCTGTAGATCAGGATCATTCTGAAATGTTTCCACATGATTGTCCCACTTCCCCACTCTAGCATTTAAGTCGCCGCAAATAATTATGGTTGAGAGAGAGAGAGAGA
>JAWQFJ010032203.1:5000-14553 GCA_034096865.1 Theodoxus fluviatilis | reverse complement strand
GGTTAGTGGGTTGGGTGGATTGGGTGGATTGGGTGGGTTGAGTGGATGAGTGGGTGGGTTGGTGGCTGGCTGGCTGATTGGTTGATTAATTGAACAATTGTATTTACTCTTGGCATGTAGCGTTTCTAGCTTTATGGTTGATAGGAATGATGGATTAATTGGTTGATTGTGTGGTGGAATTGTCAGTTTTGCCCAAGACATTACATCATATGTTTATGTGTAGTTTATTAAGTTTTGCTCCATTTCACTTGTTAAAATGGGAAAGATTTAGATTGTGGTGTTAGATGAATTGGATTTAGATTGTGGTGTTAGATGAATTGGATTTAGATTAAGGTGTTAGATGAATTGGATTTAGATTGTGGTGTTAGATGAATTGGATTTAGATTAAGGTGTTAGATGAATTGGATTTAGATTGTGGTGTTAGATGAATTGGATTTAGATTGTGGTGTTAGATGAATTGGATTTAAATTGTGGTGTTAGATGAATTGGATTTAGATTAAGGTGTTAGATGAATTGGATTTAGATTGTGGTGTTAGATTAATTGGATTTAGATTAAGGTGTTAGATGAATTGGATTTAGATTGTGGTGTTAGATGAATTGGATTTAGATTGTGGTGTTAGATGAATTGGATTTAGATTGTGGTGTTAGATGAATTGGATTTAGATTGTGGTGTTAGATGAATTGGATTTAGATTAAGGTGTTAGATGAATTGGATTTAGATTAAGGTGTTAGATGAATTGGATTTAGATTAAGGTGTTAGATGAATTGGATTTAGATTGTGGTGTTAGATGAATTGGATTTAGATTAAGGTGTTAGATGAATTGGATTTAGATTGTGGTGTTAGATGAATTGGATTTAGATTGTGGTGTTAGATGAATTGGATTTAGATTGTGGTGTTAGATGAATTGGATTTAGATTAAGGTGTTAGATGAATTGGATTTAGATTGTGGTGTTAGATGAATTGGATTTAGATTGTGGTGTTAGATGAATTGGATTTAGATTGTGGTGTTAGATGAATTGGATTTAGATTGTGGTGTTAGATGAATTGGATTTAGATTAAGGTGTTAGATGAATTGGATTTAGATTAAGGTGTTAGATGAATTGGATTTAGATTGTGGTGTTAGATGAATTGGATTTAGATTGTGGTGTTAGATGAATTGGATTTAGATTGTGGTGTTAGATGAATTGGATTTAGATTGTGGTGTTAGATGAATTGGATTTAGATTAAGGTGTTAGATGAATTGGATTTAGATTGTGGTGTTAGATGAATTGGATTATTGTCCCCTTTATCAGCTTTTTATTATGCAAATGTGTTCATTTAGTTGTCACTGGATAATAGAATAGACAATGATGGAGATTGTAATGATTAATGGATGAGTGGAAGATGGGTAGATAGATGGGTGGGTGGTTGGCAAGAAATGAAGTACTTGTACCTTATTTTCAGGCAGATGATGACTTACTGCTTGAAATAGTGCTTGATGTACCTTATAGAAGGATAATTCTTTAGAATAGTTATAGATTGTGTACTGTGTAGTACTGTGATCATTGGTGATTTCATTCCAACATATGTGCCTTGTTCTGTGCAGTAGGGAATGTGCTGAGGCTCTTTGTCTGTTTGATCTTTGATTTTGTGTGTGCATGTGTGCATGCATGTGTGTGTGCGTGTGTATGTGTGTGAGTGTGTGTGTGTGTATGTGTGTGTGTATGTTTGCATATGCATGCTTATGTTTGCATAAGTGTATGTGTGTCTGCCTAACTGAATACGAGTCTAAAATGCATTCTACATGTGTTTCCATCCCAGTTTTAATATTTTACTGTCTTAATGAATAGAAGTGGACGTTTGGTAAGTGAAAAATTGGATGTTGTGAACAATTTTCAAATCTTAGAGCAAAAAGCACCAGAATTTTATCTGAATATCAATCCTTCAATGTAAAACAAAAACTTTCTGTTGAAACCACTCTTTATAGATTGCAAGGAAAAAAGAGAGAAAAGGAACAGATCTGCACGCACGATACTATACTTCCAAGCTGGAGGAGGCATTATTTATGAGTGAATAGAATTTGCACATCTTTGAAGCAAGTCTGTAGAGAACACACCCACACAAATGTTTTGCCATCGAAAGGTAGAGATGAGTAAAAGAACGCACACTTTGTCTTTTACCTGAGGTGTATCAGCACCGCTCACCCTTCAAACACCGTGTGCCTATTTTCTTGTGCTTACGATTTTAAAGATGTAAATCACAACCGAAAAAAACACTTTGATGAATTTGTGTTTGGCTGCCGAGGTAAATGAATTTCTGAGCTAACGAAATTCGTCTGGCAATACTTGTATGTGCTGTTTAAAGTTATGTGAACAAATTGGCAGTTATGAGATAAATACTTTATTGTATGTCAAAATGTTAGTTCTGTCTTATTGAATGTATGATATTCATGATTAGATATATTCAAGGTTAATGTTTTCATGTGTTGTGGCAGTGTTGAATCGATTCCCAACAAAATATTACCCTTTCTAAGAAGCAAGTTGTAATGCTTATATTGAAAAAGTGTGTGTTATCATATCTACCCGTTAGCGTTTTAGCATTTTGTCTCAATTAATCAGCAGATAATCTTAAGAGATGAGGGACCAGTTACATTCACCCATGCACTCACACAAGCCGGTATGCGCACATATGCATACACGCAGACACTGACACATACAAACACATGCACACAAACACACACACACACGTGCACATACACACATGCACACAAACACACAAGCATATGCACACACGCACGCACACATACGCACACACACACACACGGACACGCACACGCGCACACACCCACGCACATGCACAAATACACACACATGAACAAGTACACATGCACACACACACACACACACACACACTCACACAAACACGCACTCACAAACACACTCACAAACACACTCACAAACACACTCAGAAACACACACAAACACACTCACAAACACACTCACAAACACACTCACAAACACACTCACAAACACATGCATGCACGCACACACACACACACACACACACACACACATGCGCACACACACACACTCACGGACACGCACACCCGCACACACCCACGCACACACATGCACAAATACACACATGAACAAGTACACACGCACACACACACACAAACACATTCACAAACACACTCACAAACACACTCACAAACACATGCATGCACGCACACACACATAGTGATAATCTACATATATACTACTGTTCTGGTTTGATGGATAGACCCATATAGAACTCTATCCATCATGATGCTCGATGATGACTATTGTTTTCATATTCCGGTATTTAGAATATGCAATAACTACCTTGCTATGTTCTCATGATGCTGTCAATCCAACGTCAGTGCTTGCCTGAGTCCAGTGCCACTACCCCAGTCCTGATCCCCATGTTCCTTTGTCCTTTGCCACTACCCCAGTCCTGATCCCCATGTTCCTTTGTCCTTTGCCACTACCCCAGTCCGAAACCCCATGTTCTGTTGTTCTTCGCCAAGACTCCAGTCCGAAACCCCATGTTCACTTCTTTCCATTGTCCTCCGCCAAGACCTCAGCCCCAAATGCCATGTTCACTTCTTTCTATTGTCTTTTGCCAAGATCCTAGCCCCAAATGTCATGTTCACTTCTTTCTATTGTCCTCTGTCAAGACCTCAGCCCCAAATGTCATGTTCACTTCTTTCTATTGTCCTCTGTCAAGACCTCAGCCCCAAATGTCATGTTCACTTCTTTCTATTGTCCTCTGTCAAGACCTCAGCCCCAAATGTCATGTTCACCTCTTTCTATTGTCCTCTGTCAAGACCTCAGCCCCAAATGTCATGTTCACTTCTTTCTATTGTCCTCTGTCAAGACCTCAGCCCCAAATGTCATGTTCACCTCTTTCTATTGTCTTTTGCCAAGACCTCAGCCCCAAATGTCATGTTCACCTCTTTCTATTGTCTTTTGCCAAGACCTCAGCCCCAAATGTCATGTTCACCTCTTTCTATTGTCTTTTGCCAAGACCTCAGCCCCAAATGTCATGTTCACCTCTTTCTATTGTCTTTTGCCAAGACCTCAGCCCCAAATGTCATGTTCACTTCTTTCTATTGTCTTTTGCCAAGACCTCAGCCCCAAATGTCATGTTCACTTCTTTCTATTGTCTTTTGCCAAGACCTCAGCCCCAAATGTCATGTTCACCTCTTTCTATTGTCTTTTGCCAAGACCTCAGCCCCAAATGTCATGTTCACTTCTTTCTATTGTCCTCCGCCAAGACCTCAGCCCCAAATGTCATGTTCACCTCTTTCTATTGTCTTTTGCCAAGACCTCAGCCCCAAATGTCATGTTCACTTCTTTCTATTGTCTTTTGCCAAGACCTCAGCCCCAAATGTCATGTTCACTTCTTTCTATTGTCTTTTGCCAAGACCTCAGCCCCAAATGTCATGTTCACCTCTTTCTATTGTCTTTTGCCAAGACCTCAGCCCCAAATGTCATGTTCACTTCTTTCTATTGTCCTCCGCCAAGACCTCAGCCCCAAATGCCATTTTCACTTCTTTTTATTGTCTTCCACCTAGACCTCAGCCCTAAACCCCATGTTAAATTCGTTCCTGTGTGTGTCGTGCAGGAGAAGGAGAGGAAGGAGCTGCAGGAGCTGCGGGAGAAGAGTCGAGAGCAGCACAAACTCCAGTCCCAGAGGAAGAAGACAGCCCATAAACAGGTGCACCAGGCCGTCATCGACGTCAACAAGGTGGAGCAGGGGCACGTCAACATCTGAAGGACGTAGGGTTGACTTGGTCTCGCAGTGTGAATAGTTGTTGTTGCGTTGCTGACTGCAATACCGAAGGTCATGTTTACCCAAGGCATCAGGCCATTATAGATGCCAGCGAGGTGGAAGAACGTCACGTCAACATATGAAGAATGTGGGGCTACCTGGGTCTTGTTGTGTGAATGGTTGTTGTTGTTATTATTGTTGTTGACCACATTATCAAAAGTCATTTTTGTTCAAGGCATCAGGCCTTCATAAACGTCAATGAAGTGAAACAGAGACACATCAACATCTGAAGAACTCGGATTTGGCTTTGTCTAGTGGTGTGAGAGGTTGTTGTGAACATTTATCCCTGAGAGCTCAGGGATCAAAGGTTTTAGCTGGTGAGGGAGGCATCAAATGGCTCTTTGCCACGCTTTATCCCATGCAGGGATTTGACGGCATGAAAAACCTTCCTGAGTTCAGGACTACCGTTGTGGCATCTAATCATTGTTTGTGGAAAGCCTCATGTTCCAGGATTTGCGTATCTCATGAGTTATCATAATGTTGCATGTTTCTGGCACTAGTCCTGGAAAAATTGCGTACATGTCTCTGTTTTTATTTTTCTATAAGTCTCAGGTTGATTTTAGAAAAAGTTATTTTCATGTGCCCCTCTGAGGCCCGGAAACGTATTCTGTTGGTCTCTGCAGGGTTTCATCTCTGTATGAGAAATTACTCGCACACAAAGACAAACGGGATGCAAGTGAGGTGGCAATTGTTGCGACTTGTCTCATTTTGCAAAGTCCTGGTAATACATGTGCCGGGAAGTCGAAGTTCACAAAATCTGGGGGTCGTTCGATCAAACTTTACTCACGCGATACACAGCGATCACGATCAGTAATGAGAATTACCATAATGACTTCTGCTCGAGGCTGGATTCTCGTGGGGCTCTGTGGCCGAGTGGTTAGCGCGCTGGACCTACAGTCGCTTGCGGCCAGTGGGTACGGCGTTCGAAGCTGCGCGGTTCCCAGAGTTGCATCCTTGAGCAAGATGCTTAACTCGCATTGTTTCTCCCCACCCAGGAGTAAAACCGGGTACCTGTGAGGGCAATATTGGCAAAAACGTTGTGCGATTAACCCTTGTATGCGGCCAAGCGCCAGCATCGGGTTGGAATACTCCCCAGGGAGCGGAGTTGGTGCTGGTACCTGACTGTGTGCGTCTTAAATGTCTGTCACTATGTTTGTTGTGAGGTACCAGTGAGGATTGATGAAGATGCCCAGTGATCAGGGGGTAAAGTGTAAGCGGTTTGAGACCCTGACAAAGGGTGTAAGTCGCTATAAAAAACCACACCTTTACCTTTACCTTTACACAATCGCGGTTATCCATGCTCTTACACTTGTTTCCTGCCTCAGTCGTGCGCTGTCTCATAGAACGCTGTACAATACGTGTACACTCTGGAGCACACCTCACTCCAGGGCACAAGCCGTCAAGGACTCACTCCTGAGAAAGGAGGACTTTTCACACTCACTTATCTTCTTCTTAGGCTCTACCTGTTTCTCTCGTGTGTGCTCTCGCCTGTCATTTTGTCGCGTTTTTTCCCTCTTTTAGTTTTAGACAGGTTCCAGAACCTTTGAGAACTGACTACAGCCTACTTCAATTTATGGAAGCTTCATGAATGATCTCACGTGACACAGCCAAGACAAATATAACCTGACTACATCCGTAACTAAACAACTACCATTGCGCAGAAATTGGCATAATCAGGTCGATAGCGCCGCGATATTCTGGAACATTCCAGAATCTTTGCAACAAGTGATCTCTTCTTTTGATATCATCATGCTTTTTCAGTCTCTGCTTTATGATGCTCTTACTAAAGTCACCAGATTTGTTATGCTTGGGTTCATGAGAGAGATAACGCACTTTGATGAGAAACATATTGTGTTAAAAAATAAATTATGGGAACATCTCACTGAGCAATCTATACCTTCAGAAAGAAGGGACAAGGGAAAACCCTGTGAGTTAATTACATTTAATGAAACAACATCCAAAAAACCAAATAGATAAAAATTATAAATCACGTACAAAAAAGGTGTTGGCCCACGGTTTGAAGCCTTCAGTGACACAAGCGCAACAATTCAACAAGAAGGAACCGAAAAGAAGAGGACAAGTAAATGACAGTACTTATATCCACACAAAAGGGAAAAAGGACAATATGAGCACTCTGAACCAAGTACTAAATACCAAAACTGGGACTCACTGAACAAAAAAATACATACAAGTAGAATTATCCATGCAGAAGATAAGGGAGAAGCATTTTGGTCTTTTCAATAGATTTGAGTATTTCTCACTTTTGTTTCTATAAATCCATGCTTGCGCAAGATGCTGAGAATACTGACTTGTTTTTCTGTCTTATTTGAGCGTGTTATTTTCTGAAAGCAGTGTAGTTCAATATCACCAGTTTTGCTACAGTCACGTTTGTATGTATCACTGTTCATTAATCATTCCCAGAATATGCTATCATCTCTTCGCTGTGAAATGACCATGTAAAGGATGGAGACTGCCTTCACTTCAGTGAAAGTATTGAATATATACTGATTGTTGTTTATAAGCATTTTCTGTAGAAGATTTACACCAATTCGTCCAGTTTGTAGCATACTGCTGAATCAAATCCATCCAATTTACAAACATGCATTTTATTGTTATGAATTAGTCCCAGGCTGTCTGTATGCAAATTGCTGTGTCTTTTGATGATTTTTAGACATGGAACTTATTAACTTGAAAACTGCTGTGACTGAATATAGTCCCATGTTGGGGAAGTTTTTTGCACCCAGAATGTTGACACTTTTTAGTGGATACTGCTGTCATTTCCCGTCAGTCTGCTGCATTTTTGTTTGAGATGTCTTCATCGCCCTGTGGCATTGTTCATTCCCTTTGATGAACATGTTACACTGTGGAGCGCTGTGCTGATGTGATCAACATTCTGTGCGTTTTTACCTTTGGCTGTGGTAAACTTTTGCCAACTGCTTTACTACTAATTGAGTTCGGTGCAGCCATCATGAATGCTGTCTAGAAATTACCCATTCTCGATGCCTGTATCAACTTTATTTTCGGAAAAGAGGGGCATGAGGTTTTATTTCTCAATTAACCATCGTGACTGACTTTGCCTGTGATAGTGCATTTCATAGTGTGACAAGCTGTTTTTGTAATAGTCTCAGCAGCTGCAGAACCAGGCAACTATAAGCAGTGATGATGACATGATAATGACATGATAATGAGATGATTTATGTTGGGCATAAATATCTTTATGAAGACAGTCACTAGGGTATATGTGTAAGCATACTGAAGCCTTTTTTCAATACACGTTTTTGTGATATACATGTATTTATGTGATCGCTGTGTATAACATAGAATGTGTTCTAGTCTTATTGTGTTTGTGGGTGCTGACATAATTTTCAGGGTAACAAATGAAGATGAAAAGGGGTGTTGTGAGGACATTTATTTGAAATGATTTGGAAACGGGAAAGAAACTAAATTTCTTTGTTTTCATAGCAATGAAAAGTAAATGCAAAACACGTGTGTAAGTTTCCGTTGCATTTTACTGGGGATATTTGCACCCAGTGTAAACCCAATCCATCTGAGTTGTACAATATATATGTTTACCTGGCGTTATCATTTAGCTTGTAAACCTATATATTCCTGAGATCTACCAGTTTGTCCAGGGGAATCGTTCCAAATGACGAAATACAAAACCTGGCCCTCGCCAACTTGCACTGCACGTGGTTCTCACTGAAACAAGGGTTTCAAGCTTGGAATACCTGACAAACTTTAAAGTTCCAGTGAAGCCAAGTTTTCCCCTTTCTCCCTGAGCTCTCTGGGCTTCCTTACTTTTACAAGAAGTCGAATTCCACACCCACATTCACAAAAAGTGACTCACAGGAAATGTTAAAAAGCAGCGGTGCTTGTTGTGAAATAGTGAGTTATCTGCTGATAAGAAGAAGGTCCCATACTAGTTTTTCGTTGCATCCCCCCACCCCCCACCCCCCAATGCGGTTTTTGCTCTTAGCATGTTCATTAATATGTAATACTTACTGCATTAGCATGTTCATTAATATGTAATATGTACTGCATTGTCGTTACATTGGCATTGGTTAAAAACCACGTGTACAGATCCAGTCCAGGTGTAAGGGTCATTTTACGTGTTCTGTAAACTGTTTGTAAAGTTTCACTTTCAGACTTGGAATGCGTCCCATTTCCCTTGCACAGTTGGGTGGAGAATGCGGTCGCCTTGTGAGGGATGGACACGAAGGATGTTCGGGGGGTTGAAGATTGAAGTGGAGTTTGATTTCTTCCTTCTAGTCGAGCAAACATCATTGTCTTCTTGATTATGATATCTTCTGTACATAATTCTACATATACACATAATTATTTAGTTTATTCACAAAATTTGCTTGCCAACAACTTTGACAGTGCGACTAGGGCATTTTGCAAGCATTTCAAGTGGGTTTTTTTAATGTTTGGGTTTTGTCTTTCTCAACAGGAAAGTAACCCTAGTTATTTTGTCATCTCCGTTGCGTTATATTTTACTTGATAGTTGTTCCTGAGGCATTATATTTTATTAATGAGAAGGGATGTCATTTTAGAGATCCTAATTTATTATAACGTGTTTTTGCTGCTGTTAGCATACTGTGATTGATACTTTGCCAAATTTCAATCAATAAATCAAATGTAGCCATGATAATTATTTTGCCTCTTTATTCTCCTTACATTGAAGAGTTGATGTTGAACCAGCTTTCAGTCATTTTT
>JAWQFJ010032201.1:25000-31206 GCA_034096865.1 Theodoxus fluviatilis | reverse complement strand
GGTTTTTTGGAATCTATAAATTCTTTGGTCAGTCTGTGTGTGAATCACTGCTGTGGCCAGCCCTGACTGACAATCAGCCCTTTATAACAAGCCACATGCACAGCAAGAGGGATCAATGGCAAAATACTGTGTTAGATAAGAATGCTTTTGTAATGTGTTGATATTCACTGGGACAAATATAACATTTACAACCTACCAGTACCAGTGTAAATAATTTATTATTTTTCCAACAACATATGTAGGGAGGACTCCAAATTTATTCCGAGATACTTTGAGATATTTATATACTGTTTCTCTGTCCATCACTTTCACATGATTCGAAGCTGCGCGGTCCCCAGAATTGCATCCTTGAGCAAGATGCTTAACTCCGATTGCTTCTCCCCACTCAGGAGTGAAACCGGGTACCAAATGGCCCTCTTTAGGGCTACCAAACGGCCCTCCTCAGGGCCTCTCCCCAGGTCCTTTGGATGAGACCTTAATAAACCGAGGTCTAGTGTGTGATACGCATTCACAACATCAAAATCACGCACTATAAAGATCCTGACGCTCATGTCCTCGACGGGTGGGTGTCTGCCACAGTAAAAACACCCAGCACGCACAATTTCTCCTTTGTGGAAAACAGTGTGCCAGCGCCCTTGGCAGCAGGAGACTGGTCTCATTGACTTGAGACACTACACAATGAGAGACAGCCTCAACATAGGCTTAAGCGCCTTGAGCATGTTGCCAGCATGGATACGTGCGCTATACAAGTAGACATCATCATCATCATCATCATCATTTATGCCCATCACAGATTCCTTTTACATCCCTCTGTTTTATGCTCATTAAAATCAATTATATTAACTGATAAATTTATGGCATTTGAGTTTAGAAAGAAAGTGACATGACATAAAAATAAATATCACATGCCATCTCACCAGAAAATCAAGCAACAGTCTCACCCTCAGCATTCCATTTTTAGCTTCATCTTGTGCTCCTACCTTGTTCTCCTACCTTGTACTGCAAACCTAAATGTACTCCTACCTTGTTCTCCTACCTTGTACTCCTACCTTGAACTCCTACCTTGTGCTCCTACCTTGTGCTCCTACTTTGTACTCCTACCTTGTACTGCTACCTTGTACTGCTACCTTGTACTGCTACCTTGTACTGCTACCTTGTACTCCTACCTTGTACTGCTACCTTGTACTCCTACCTTGTGCTCCTACCTTGTACTGCTACCTAGTACTCCTACCTTGTACTGCTACCTAGTACTCCTACCTTGTACTGCTACCTTGTACTTCTACCTTGTACTGCTACCTTGTACTCCTACCTTGTACTCCTACCTTGTACTCCTACCTTGTGCTCCTACCTTGTACTGCTACCTTGTACTCCTACCTTGTGCTCCTACCTTGTACTCCTACCTTGTACTCCTACCTTGTACTCCTACCTTGTACTCCTACCTTGTACTGCTACCTAGTACTCCTACCTTGTACTGCTACCTTGTACTCCTACCTTGTGCTCCTACCTTGTACTCCTACCTTGTGCTCCTACCTTGTACTGCTACCTTGTACTCCTACCTTGTACTGCTACCTTGTACTCCTACCTTGTACTCCTACCTTGTACTCCTACCTTGTACTGCTACCTTGTACTCCTACCTTGTACTGCTACCTTGTACTGCTACCTTGTGCTCCTACCTTGTACTCCTACCTTGTACTCCTATCTTGTACTCCTACCTTGTACTCCTACCTTGTACTCCTACCTTGTACTCCTACCTTGTACTGCTACCTTGTACTGCTACCTTGTGCTCCTACCTTGTACTGCTACCTTGTGCTCCTACCTTGTACTCCTACCTTGTTCTCCTACCTTGTACTACTACCTTGTACTGCTACCTTGTTCTCCTACCTTGTCCTCCTACCTTGTACTGCTACCTTGTACTGCTACCTTGTGCTCCTACCTTGTGCTCCTACCTTGTACTCCTACCTTGTACTACTACCTTGTACTGCTACCTTGTGCTCCTACCTTGTACTGCTACCTTGCACTGCTACCTTGTACTGCTACCTTGTACTGCTACCTTGTACTGCTACTGCTACCTTGTGCTCCTACCTTGTACTCCTACCTTGTACTCCTACCTTGTACTACTACCTTGTACTGCTACCTTGTACTCCTACCTTGTGCTCCTACCTTGTACTCCTACCTTGTACTCCTATCTTGCACTTGTAAATTGTACTCCTACCTTGTACTCCTACCTTGTACTCCTACCTTGTACTGCTACCTTGTACTCCTACCTTGTACTGCTACCTTGTACTCCTACCTTGTACTACTACCTTGTACTGCTACCTTGTTCTCGAGCCTTGTACTCCTACCTTGTACTCCTACCTTGTACTGCTACCTTGTACTCCTACCTTGTGCTCATACCTTGTACTCCTACCTTGTACTCCTACCTTGTACTCCTACCTTGTGCTCCTACCTTGTTCTGCTACCTTGTACTCCTACCTTGTACTCCTACCTTGTACTCCTACCTTGTGCTCCTACCTTGTTCTGCTACCTTGTACTCCTACCTTGTACTCCTACCTTGTACTCCTACCTTGTACTGCTACCTTGTACTGCTACCTAGTACTCCTACCTTGTACTGCTACCTTGTGCTCCTACCTTGTACTGCTACCTTGTACTCCTACCTTGTACTGCTACCTTGTACTGCTACCTTGTACTGCTACCTTGTGCTCCTACCTTGTACTGATACCTTGTACTCCTACCTTGTGCTCCTACCTTGTGCTCCTACCTTGTGCTCCTACCTTGTACAGCTACCTTGTTCTTCTACCTTATACTCCTACCTTGTGCTCCTACCTTGTACTCCTACCTTGTGCTCATACCTTGTACTCCTACCTTGTACTCCTACCTTGTACTCCTACCTTGTGCTCCTACCTTGTTCTGCTACCTTGTACTCCTACCTTGTACTTCTACCTTGTACTCTTACCTTGTACTGCTACCTTGTGCTCCTACCTTGTACTGCTACCTTGTACTCCTACCTTGTGCTCCTACCTTGTACTGCTCCCTTGTACTCCTACCTTGTACTGCTACCTTGTTCTGCTACCTTGTACTCCTACCTTGTGCTCCTACCTTGTACTGCTCCCTTGTTCTTCTACCTTATACTCCTACCTTGTGCTCCTACCTTGTGCTCCTACCTTGTACTCCTACCTTGTGCTCCTACCTTGTACTGCTCCCTTGTACTGCTCCCTTGTACTCCTACCTTGTTCTTCTACCTTGTACTGCTACCTTGTGCTCCTACCTTGTACTGCTACCTTGTACTCCAACCTTGTACTCCTACCTTGTACTCCTACCTTGTACTCCTACCTTGTACTGCTACCTTGTACTCCTACCTTGTACTCCTATCTTGTACTTCTACCTTGTGCTCTTACTTTGTACTGCTACTTTGTACTCCTACCTTGTACTCCTACCTTGTACTTCTACCTTGTACTCCTACCTTGTACTCCTACCTTGTGCTCCTACCTTGTACTCCTACCTTGTACTGCTACCTTGTACTTCTACCTTGTACTGCTACCTTGTACTCCTACCTTGTACTGCTACCTTGTACTCCTACCTTGTGCTCCTACCTAATGTACTGCTACCTTGTACTCCTACCTTGTACTGCTACCTTGTACTCCTACCTTGTACTGCTACCTTGTACTGCTACCTTGTACTCCTACCTTGTGCTCCTACCTAATGTACTGCTACCTTGTACTCCTACCTTGTACTGCTACCTTGTACTCCTACCTTGTGCTCCTACCTAATGTACTGCTACCTTGTACTCCTACCTTGTACTGCTACTTTGTACTCCTACCTTGTACTCCTACCTTGTACTGCTACCTTGTACTCCTACCTTGTACTCCTATCTTGTACTTCTACCTTGTGCTCTTACTTTGTACTGCTACTTTGTACTCCTACCTTGTACTGCTACCTTGTGCTCCTACCTTGTACTGCTACCTTGTACTCCTACCTTGTACTGCTACCTTGTACTTCTACCTTGTACTGCTACCTTGTGCTCCTACCTTGTACTGCTACTTTGTACTCCTACCTTGTACTGCTACCTTGTACTCCTACCTTGTACTGCTACCTTGTACTCCTACCTTGTGCTGCTACCTAATGTACTGCTACCTTGTACTCCTACCTTGTACTGCTACTTTGTACTCCTACCTTGTACTCCTACCTTGTACTTCTACCTTGTACTCCTACCTTGTACTGCTACCTTGTACTCCTACCTTGTACTCCTACCTTGTGCTCCTACCTTGTACTTCTACCTTGTGCTCCTACCTTGTACTCCTACCTTGCACTGCTACCTTGTGCTCCTACCTTGTATTTCTACCTTGTACTCCTACCTTGTACAAGGTAGCAGTACAAGGTAGGAGTACAAGGTAGGAGTACAAGGTAGCAGTACAAGGTAGGAGCACAAGGTAGCAGTAGCAGTACAAGGTAGCAGTACAAGGTAGCAGTACAAGGTAGCAGTACAAGGTAGCAGTACAAGGTAGCAGTACAAGGTAGGAGTACAAGGTAGGAGCACAAGGTAGCAGTACAAGGTAGTAGTACAAGGTAGGAGTACAAGGTAGGAGCACAAGGTAGGAGCACAAGGTAGCAGTACAAGGTAGCAGTACAAGGTAGGAGAACAAGGTAGCAGTACAAGGTAGTAGTACAAGGTAGGAGTACAAGGTACCTTGTGCTCCTACCTTGTTTTTCTACCTTGTACTCCTACCTTGTGCTCCTACCTTGTATTTATACCTTGTACTGCTACCTTGTACTGCTACCTTGTACTCCTACCTTGTACTGCTACCTTGTACTCCTACCTTGTACTGCTACCTTGTGCTCCTACCTTGTATTTCTACCTTGTACTCCTACCTTGTACTCCTACCTTGTGCTCCTACCTTGTTTTTCTACCTTGTACTCTTACCTTGTGCTCCTACCTTGTATTTCTACCTTGTACTGCTACCTTGTACTGCTACCTTGTACTGCTACCTTGTACTGCTACCTTGTACTCCTACCTTGTACTGCTACCTTGTACTCCTACCTTGTACTGCTACCTTGTACTCCTACCTTGTACTGCTACCTTGTACTCCTACCTTGTACTGCTACCTTGTACTGCTACCTTGTACTGCTACCTTGTACTGCTACCTTGTACTGCTACCTTGTACTGCTACCTTGTACTCCTACCTTGTACTGCTACCTTGTACTGCTACCTTGTACTGCTACCTTGTACTCCTACCTTGTACTGCTACCTTGTACTGCTACCTTGTACTGCTACCTTGTACTGCTACCTTGTACTTCTACCTTGTACTGCTACCTTGTACTCCTACCTTGTACTGCTACCTTGTACTGCTACCTTGTACTGCTACCTTGTACTGCTACCTAGTACTCCTACCTTGTACTGCTACCTAGTACTCCTACCTTGTACTCCTACCTTGTGCTCCTACCTTGTACTCCTACCTTGTGCTCCTACCTTGTACTGCTACCTTGTACTCCTACCTTGTGCTCCTACCTTGTACTCCTACCTTGTACTCCTACCTTGTACTGCTACCTTGTACTGCTACCTAGTACTCCTACCTTGTACTGCTACCTAGTACTCCTACCTTGTACTCCTACCTTGTGCTCCTACCTTGTACTCCTACCTTGTGCTCCTACCTTGTACTTCTACCTTGTACTGCTACCTTGTACTCCTACCTTGTACTGCTACCTTGTTTTCCTACCTTGTACTCCTACCTTGTACTCCTACCTTGTACTGCTACCTTGTACTCCTACCTTGTACTCCTACCTTGTACTGCTACCTTGTACTGCTACCTTGTGCTCCTACCTTGTACTGCTACCTTGTGCTCCTACCTTGTACTCCTACCTTGTACTCCTACCTTGTACTACTACCTTGTACTGCTACCTTGTTCTCCTACCTTGTACTCCTACCTTGTACTGCTACCTTGTACTGCTACCTTGTGCTCCTACCTTGTGCTCCTACCTTGTACTCCTACCTTGTACTACTACCTTGTACTGCTACCTTGTGCTCCTACCTTGTACTCCTACCTTGTACTGCTACCTTGTACTGCTACCTTGTACTGCTACCTTGTACTGCTACCTTGTACTGCTACGTTGTACTGCTACCTTGTACTGCTACTGCTACCTTGTGCTCCTACCTTGTACTGCTACCTTGTACTCCTACCTTGTACTCCTACCTTGTACTGCTACCTTGTACT
>JAWQFJ010032201.1:12500-17500 GCA_034096865.1 Theodoxus fluviatilis | reverse complement strand
CCTAAACAGAAAAAAGAAACTGCTATTTTCAGCACACACACACACACACAAAGTTCTTCTCTGCATATATTCATTACACCTTGTGCAGAAACTATAACTATCTGCAGATAGAGTGTTGATATACTCTTGATTAGCTAACATGGTCTAGATATAATAATGATATAGCTAATCTGTAATCATGGTCTAGATAAAATAATGAAATAATGATAGAGTATCTATTGCCAAATGTTAAATGGGGTGGAAAGTTATGAACTGCAAATGCAATGCATCCATTTCATCAGAAGTAGCTTGGTAAACCTGTGTCTACTAATGAGTTGCTGCTATTCTTGAAATTGACCTTCTGACCTATGGCTGTTTAGCTTATGTTTTAGAAGCTCACTTTCAGGATAAGAGAGCAGAGTCAGATAATTTCTAAGCAAACAATGTAACTAAAATAGATGTGATGAGGTAGATAGCTTGATGGAAACATGAATGTTGCCTGTTGTTCCATCTGGAATAGGATGTTTCTGTGGGGGTCACTAATGTCGTGTGCATTCAGATTTACTGCGTTGAGGGCCATCTGAACAGCAATCAGTCTCATCACCAGCTTGCCTCAGTTGACACAGTGAGAGACTTGACATGGTGGCTACTTGTGAAATCCCCAAAATCTTATGCATCACATTCTACTGGTGAACATGCTTTTGAGAATGTCGATGTGGTAATGAAGAAAGAAGTCCACTATTGCTCCAGCAGTACAACTGCCATGTGGCTGATAGACTGCTGCCAGTTTATTCACAGGCATGGAGAATCATAGGGCCTTCCCACTGTAATTAGGTCATGATGTTCATGAGCTTCCAACATATGACTGGAATTTGAGTAAAAGTGACTTTTCCCTAGGGCTTAAATATCACATGAAATAAAGTGGCATGGCTTTTCTTTATTAGAGAGAGAAAAAGATTCCATAAAGAAATTCACCAAAAAAGGATAAGATTAAGAAATTACATTTTTGGATATATTTATATATATATTATATATATATATATATATATATATATATTTTGACATGAGATGAAATATTCCCGATGTTGGTTTTCATGTTTTGTGAAAAAATCAGCATACACTTACTTCCCCTAGTCTCCACTTTTCTCATTTATTCCTTCAAGAGATGTGTACTGCAGGAAAGTTTCAATTTAAATTTAAGACAACGTGCGTTATGCTAATGGAAGCATATAGTTTGCTTCATGTCTGCTTTGCATCTTTTGCCAGTTTTTAATTTGCAACTGTAACCATAGCTGTTGCTTCTATTTTCAGCAGTGTAACCACAGACTCCAGTCAAAGATGCCTTTCATCCATGGCTGTGTATGAAGTAGGCCGAAAGAAGAAACTTTCTCCAGAACAGGCAACAGTGCCTCAGAAGCTGGCATCCTTGCCATGGCTATGGAAGGTGGTGGGAGTGGGGACAACGTGATCCACATCATCAACTCCTCTCTGTCTGGGGGTGGAGCAGCCGGTGGAACTATGACCATCCCCACCATTGCCTTCTCCCAGGGCAGTCTCACAGTCCCCGTGTCCCTGGCAGGCCTGCAGGTGAGCTGACTGCCTCTCAGTGCTACTCCTCTTTGTGGTTGCTCCACAGTGGTTAGGCAACAACAACCACAAATATACATTTTGGAAAGGTTTCTATAAACAGGCCACACCAGCGGACTCTTCCGAGGAGAGGGGTGTGCAAAAACTGCCAAGCTGGCAGGTCATGAAAATTCATACAAGCTAGCAAGCAACAGCATCTGACAGGCAAGCGATCTTGGTAGGTTAATTTCTCAGTTAATTTGCAGTGATTCGTTCATAAAATAACAAAATAATTTGACGGTTTGGGGGGAAAAAACCTTGTAAAAACGCAGCCAATCAAATTTTGTGTTTCGCAAGTTTGTGTTTCCCGCCAGCTTCACTGTCTCTCACACCCCTCTCCTCGGACGAGTCCATTAGTGTGGCCTACTTAAAGGAAGCCTTTCCTACATTTTTTGGTTGTTGTTGCCTAACCACTGTGGAGCAACCACAAAGAGGAGTAGCACTGAGAGGCAGTCAGCTCACCTGCAGGCCTGCCAGGGACACGGGGACTGTGAGACTGCCCTGGGAGAAGGCAATGGTGGGGATGGTCATAGTTCCACCGGCTGCTCCACCCCCAGACAGAGAGGAGTTGATGATGTGGATCACGTTGTCCCCACTCCCACCACCTTCCATAGCCATGGCAAGGATGCCAGCTTCTGAGGCACTGTTGCCTGTTCTGGAGAAAATTTTCTTCTTTCGGCCTACTTCATACACAGCCATGGATGAAAGGCATCTTTGACTGGAGTCTGTGGTTACACTGCTGAAAATAGAAGCAACAGCTATGGTTACAGTTGCAAATTAAAAACTGGCAAAAGATGCAAAGCAGACATGAAGCAAACTATATGCTTCCATTAGCATAACGCACGTTGTCTTAAATTTAAATTGAAACTTTCCTGCAGTACACATCTCTTGAAGGAATAAATGAGAAAAGTGGAGACTAGGGGAAGTAAGTGTATGCTGATTTTTTCACAAAACATGAAAACCAACATCGGGAATATTTCATCTCATGTCAAAATATATATATATATATATATATATATATAATATATATATAAATTTATCCCAAAAATGTAATTTCTTAATCTTATCCTTTTTTGGTGAATTTCTTTATGGAATCTTTTTCTCTCTCTAATAAAGAAAAGCCATGCCACTTTATTTCATGTGATATTTAAGCCCTAGGGAAAAGTCACTTTTACTCAAATTCCAGTCATATGTTGGAAGCTCATGAACATCATGACCTAATTACAGTGGGAAGGCCCTATGATTCTCCATGCCTGTGAATAAACTGGCAGCAGTCTATCAGCCACATGGCAGTTGTACTGCTGGAGCAATAGTGGACTTCTTTCTTCATTACCACATCGACATTCTCAAAAGCATGTTCACCAGTAGAATGTGATGCATAAGATTTTGGGGATTTCACAAGTAGCCACCATGTCAAGTCTCTCACTGTGTCAACTGAGGCAAGCTGGTGATGAGACTGATTGCTGTTCAGATGGCCCTCAACGCAGTAAATCTGAATGCACACGACATTAGTGACCCCCACAGAAACATCCTATTCCAGATGGAACAACAGGCAACATTCATGTTTCCATCAAGCTATCTACCTCATCACATCTATTTTAGTTACATTGTTTGCTTAGAAATTATCTGACTCTGCTCTCTTATCCTGAAAGTGAGCTTCTAAAACATAAGCTAAACAGCCATAGGTCAGAAGGTCAATTTCAAGAATAGCAGCAACTCATTAGTAGACACAGGTTTACCAAGCTACTTCTGATGAAATGGATGCATTGCATTTGCAGTTCATAACTTTCCACCCCATTTAACATTTGGCAATAGATACTCTATCATTATTTCATTATTTTATCTAGACCATGATTACAGATTAGCTATATCATTATTATATCTAGACCATGTTAGCTAATCAAGAGTATATCAACACTCTATCTGCAGATAGTTATAGTTTCTGCACAAGGTGTAATGAATATATGCAGAGAAGAACTTTGTGTGTGTGTGTGTGTGCTGAAAATAGCAGTTTCTTTTTTCTGTTTAGGACAGGCTCTTGAGATCCTGTAAGTGTAATAGCTTACTGCATAGTGCAACAGTAACAGTAACAGCATTTTGCAGAGTAAAACAGGCTGTGCAGAGAAAAAGCTTTTTGAAGGTGGGTAGCAGAATATTGCAGAGTGCAATGGATTTTTGAAGACTGTGACTGTGACAGCCTTCTGTAGAGTGTGTGACAGCTTCTTGCACTTCAAAACAGATAGAGTGTGACAGACTTTAGCAGACAGCAAATAGTTTGTGACTCATACTCAAACTCAAAGCAACACATTTTGTGACATGTGCAATGGCTTTTGTATTATTATTATGTAACAGCTTTTCTAAGTGTAACAACTTTCTGCAGACCTGATACACAAACAGACTGAATGATAAAATTCACTGCAAGCCAGATACACTGCAAATTTTGGGAATGAGCATTTTCTCAACCAACTCCACGCATTGTCAAGTTAGTGGAGAACAGCAAGAGCATAAGTCTCCTCTGATACAAAATGTAGTGTCTGTGCCTGTGTGTAACCCCTGCTTCAGTGACATAAGCTTGCACTGTCATCTTGGGAGGAGTACAATGTGAGGTACATGTGGTGTACTCATGGCAAAGAAGAGTTCCCTGTCTCACTTCATCTCCTTACCACAATCAAGCCAAGGGTTCATTTGTATTCAAGTTCAACACTTATGTGACAACACAAAAGCACTGATGCACAGAGTCCTATCAAGGCTATTAACAGAAGAAAATACATTCAAATTGCCTCATGACAGGCCTCTTATCATGTGCAACATAACCCTGATAAGTGCAACTTAATCCTGGTAAGTGCAACTTAACCCTAGTAAGTGCAACTTAACCCTAGTAAGTGCAACTGAACCCTGGTGAGTGTACTTTAACTATATAGATCTAAAGCGAACCTTAAGGCTTAACCTAAACCAAGCATGAAAAAAGCCTTATAATTATATGAAATAGATTTGTTCCACCTGAAGCATCAAATTTCTTGTCACAATAACATATTTCTTCCTTTATATGCATGCATGATCATGTGCACATGCATGCATCATCCATACATGTCTAAATCATGGTCATGTGCACATGTACATGCACATGTACAATCATCAAAAAGTGAGTCTCACAAAAATGTATGTGTGTATATGATTTATGGGTGCATGTAAGTACACAGATGTGAGAATGTGTGCATCAGTTTACATAAGCATTAGTGTACAGCAGTGATAATGTACATATCTGCATACATGCGCGCAGATTTCATTGCATCTGATCTATTGTGTGCATGTTTCACTACCCATAATCTATTTTAATATGCATCCTTTTCAGAAATATTCACAAAGACCCCCTGTGAAAACACAACCATAAGTTG
>JAWQFJ010032201.1:0-7500 GCA_034096865.1 Theodoxus fluviatilis | reverse complement strand
GATAAGCACCATTGTGCTTCCTATGTCTTGAATTAACAGCTTTGTGTTGCATGACCTTGGATGACCTTGACCTTGGGTCAAGGTCACATGTATTTTGGTAGGAAAAATGTGTAAAGCAGTTCTTAGTGTATGATGTCATTGGTAGGTTTAGTTGTTTGACCTTGACATTGAATGTCATCTCAAAGTCATGTAAAGGTCAAGGTCATGTAAAGGTCAAGGTCAAGTATGTGAGTCGTATGGGCTTTGCCCTTCTTGTTCTCTTTTTTTTCCATCTCAGGTAGAAGTATAGTGGAACCTCCGAATAGCGAACCTCTAAATAGCACCACACCTCGCAATTGCACTAGGTCACGGCCGGCACGGATTGATTTCTTAAGAAAATTACCTCTGAATAGCACCAAACCTCGCGATTGCGATTAGCGATACCCCTCTTCCGGTCCCGACCGCGGTTTTTACCTGCAAATAGCACCACTTTGGCTCAATAAAAGTGACACACGCAGAAGGCCTATCCTTGCCGAGTTGCACGCGGTGACCTCACTTTCACTTCATTGGCACACGCGCAGTATCGTATCCTGCCACACAGGGACCTCTCTGTGTTCAGCTACTGGTAGGCAAGCATGCGATGTGTTTGAAAGCTCATGATAACACACAGCGTGGCGTCAGAAGCCTCGTAAACAGATTCAATCCACGAAGTGAACACAATAGCTTGCACAGTATCCTTACACGCAGAGATCTCGATATTGGCTTAATGTGATCGACTGCAATGTTTTTGAAACATCATGATAAAACTTAGTGTGTTGTCCAAAGATTTATTACGAATCGCAAAGCCACCCAGAAGACCATCAATGACTTTTTCTTACCCAACTCATGCAGATCTCCATAGTCATTTTGCCAAACTATTTTTAACTTAAGTGAAGTGTGTATCAAATAAAATAATGAATGATTTTAACAATTGTTCTGTGGCCCTTTCTATTTATGTTCTCATTTTTTCTTCCATACTATCCACATTTTCATGTGAGTGTTTCGAAATGTGTCCTTGACCATGAGAATTGTTGAACCTCCAAATAGCACCATACCTCGGAATAGCACCACTTTATGTTTGGTCCCTAGGGGTGGTGCTATTCGCAGGTTCTACTGTATAAGGTAGGAGTACAAGGTAGCAGTACAAGGTAGGAGTACAAGGTAGGAGTACAAGGTAGCAGTACAAGGTAGGAGCACAAGGTAGCAGTAGCAGTACAAGGTAGCAGTACAACGTAGCAGTACAAGGTAGCAGTACAAGGTAGCAGTACAAGGTAGCAGTACAAGGTAGCAGTACAAGGTAGGAGTACAAGGTAGGAGCACAAGGTAGCAGTACAAGGTAGTAGTACAAGGTAGGAGTACAAGGTAGGAGCACAAGGTAGGAGCACAAGGTAGCAGTACAAGGTAGCAGTACAAGGTAGGAGTACAAGGTAGGAGAACAAGGTAGCAGTACAAGGTAGTAGTACAAGGTAGGAGTACAAGGTAGGAGTACAAGGTAGGAGCACAAGGTAGCAGTACAAGGTAGGAGCACAAGGTAGCAGTACAAGGTAGCAGTACAAGGTAGGAGTACAAGGTAGGAGTACAAGGTAGCAGTACAAGGTAGGAGTACAAGGTAGGAGTACAAGGTAGGAAAACAAGGTAGCAGTACAAGGTAGGAGTACAAGGTAGCAGTACAAGGTAGAAGTACAAGGTAGGAGCACAAGGTAGGAGTACAAGGTAGGAGCACAAGGTAGGAGTACAAGGTAGGAGTACTAGGTAGCAGTACAAGGTAGGAGTACTAGGTAGCAGTACAAGGTAGCAGTACAAGGTAGGAGTACAAGGTAGGAGTACAAGGTAGGAGCACAAGGTAGGAGTACAAGGTAGCAGTACAAGGTAGGAGCACAAGGTAGGAGTACAAGGTAGGAGCACAAGGTAGGAGTACAAGGTAGGAGTACTAGGTAGCAGTACAAGGTAGGAGTACTAGGTAGCAGTACAAGGTAGCAGTACAAGGTAGCAGTACAAGGTAGCAGTACAAGGTAGGAGTACAAGGTAGCAGTACAAGGTAGAAGTACAAGGTAGCAGTACAAGGTAGCAGTACAAGGTAGCAGTACAAGGTAGCAGTACAAGGTAGCAGTACAAGGTAGGAGTACAAGGTAGCAGTACAAGGTAGCAGTACAAGGTAGCAGTACAAGGTAGGAGTACAAGGTAGCAGTACAAGGTAGCAGTACAAGGTAGCAGTACAAGGTAGCAGTACAAGGTAGCAGTACAAGGTAGCAGTACAAGGTAGGAGTACAAGGTAGCAGTACAAGGTAGGAGTACAAGGTAGCAGTACAAGGTAGGAGTACAAGGTAGCAGTACAAGGTAGGAGTACAAGGTAGCAGTACAAGGTAGCAGTACAAGGTAGCAGTACAAGGTAGCAGTACAAGGTAGAAATACAAGGTAGGAGCACAAGGTAAGAGTACAAGGTAGAAAAACAAGGTAGGAGCACAAGGTAGGAGTACAAGGTAGGAGTACAAGGTAGAAATACAAGGTAGGAGCACAAGGTAGCAGTACAAGGTAGGAGTACAAGGTAGCAGTACAAGGTAGGAGTACAAGGTAGCAGTACAAGGTAGCAGTACAAGGTATAAATACAAGGTAGGAGCACAAGGTAGGAGTACAAGGTAGAAAAACAAGGTAGGAGCACAAGGTACCTTGTACTCCTACCTTGTACTACTACCTTGTACTGCTACCTTGTTCTCCTACCTTGTACTCCTACCTTGTACTGCTACCTTGTGCTCCTACCTTGTGCTCCTACCTTGTACTCCTACCTTGTACTACTACCTTGTACTGCTACCTTGTGCTCCTACCTTGTACTCCTACCTTGTACTGCTACCTTGTACTGCTACCTTGTACTGCTACCTTGTACTGCTACCTTGTACTGCTACCTTGTACTGCTACTGCTACCTTGTGCTCCTACCTTGTACTGCTACCTTGTACTCCTACCTTGTACTCCTACCTTGTACTGCTACCTTGTACAAGGTAGGAGTACAAGGTAGAAATACAAGGTAGGAGCACAAGGTAGCAGTGCAAGGTAGGAGTACAAGGTAGGAGCACAAGGTAGAAGTACAAGGTAGGAGCACAAGGTAGGAGTACAAGGTAGGAGTACAAGGTAGCAGTACAAGGTAGGAGTACAAGGTAGAAGTACAAGGTAGGAGTACAAGGTAGGAGTACAAAGTAGCAGTACAAGGTAGGAGTACAAGGTAGCAGTACATTAGGTAGCAGCACAAGGTAGGAGTACAAGGTAGCAGTACAAGGTAGGAGTACAAGGTAGCAGTACAAGGTAGGAGTACAAAGTAGCAGTACAAGGTAGGAGCACAAGGTAGCAGTACAAGGTAGAAGTACAAGGTAGCAGTACAAGGTAGGAGTACAAGGTAGCAGTACAAGGTAGGAGCACAAGGTAGCAGTACAAGGTAGGAGTACAAAGTAGCAGTACAAAGTAAGAGCACAAGGTAGAAGTACAAGATAGGAGTACAAGGTAGGAGTACAAGGTAGCAGTACAAGGTAGGAGTACAAGGTAGGAGTACAAAGTAGCAGTACAAGGTAGGAGTACAAGGTAGCAGTACATTAGGTAGGAGCACAAGGTAGGAGTACAAGGTAGCAGTACAAGGTAGGAGTACAAGGTAGCAGTACATTAGGTAGGAGCACAAGGTAGGAGTACAAGGTAGCAGTACAAGGTAGCAGTACAAGGTAGGAGTACAAGGTAGCAGTACAAGGTAGGAGTACAAGGTAGCAGTACATTAGGTAGGAGCACAAGGTAGGAGTACAAGGTAGCAGTACAAGGTAGGAGTACAAGGTAGCAGTACAAGGTAGAAGTACAAGGTAGCAGTACAAGGTAGGAGTACAAGGTAGGAGCACAAGGTAGGAGTACAAGGTAGGAGTACAAGGTAGAAGTACAAGGTAGGAGTACAAGGTAGGAGTACAAAGTAGCAGTACAAAGTAAGAGCACAAGGTAGAAGTACAAGATAGGAGTACAAGGTAGGAGTACAAGGTAGCAGTACAAGGTAGGAGTACAAGGTAGGAGTACAAGGTAGGAGTACAAGGTTGGAGTACAAGGTAGCAGTACAAGGTAGGAGCACAAGGTAGCAGTACAAGGTAGAAGAACAAGGTAGGAGTACAAGGGAGCAGTACAAGGGAGCAGTACAAGGTAGGAGCACAAGGTAGGAGTACAAGGTAGGAGCACAAGGTAGGAGCACAAGGTAGGAGTATAAGGTAGAAGAACAAGGGAGCAGTACAAGGTAGGAGCACAAGGTAGGAGTACAAGGTAGCAGAACAAGGTAGCAGTACAAGGTAGGAGTACAAGGGAGCAGTACAAGGTAGGAGCACAAGGTAGGAGTACAAGGTAGCAGTACAAGGTAGGAGCACAAGGTAGCAGTACAAGGTAAGAGTACAAGGTAGAAGTACAAGGTAGGAGTACAAGGTAGCAGAACAAGGTAGGAGCACAAGGTAGGAGTACAAGGTAGGAGTACAAGGTAGGAGTACAAGGTATGAGCACAAGGTAGGAGTACAAGGTAGGAGCACAAGGTAGGAGTATAAGGTAGAAGAACAAGGTAGCTGTACAAGGTAGGAGCACAAGGTAGGAGCACAAGGTAGGAGCACAAGGTAGGAGTACAAGGTATCAGTACAAGGTAGGAGCACAAGGTAGCAGTACAAGGTAGCAGTACAAGGTAGCAGTACAAGGTAGGAGTACAAGGTAGCAGTACAAGGTAGGAGCACAAGGTAGCAGTACAAGGTAGGAGTACTAGGTAGCAGTACAAGGTAGCAGTACAAGGTAGGAGTACAAGGTAGGAGTACAAGGTAGGAGTACAAGGTAGCAGAACAAGGTAGGAGCACAAGGTAGGAGTACAAGGTAGGAGTACAAGGTAGGAGTACAAGGTAGCAGAACAAGGTAGGAGCACAAGGTAGGAGTACAAGGTAGGAGTACAAGGTAGGAGTACAAGGTATGAGCACAAGGTAGGAGTACAAGGTAGCAGTACAAGGTAGGAGTACAAGGTAGGAGTACAAGGTAGAAGTACAAGGTAGCAGTACAAGGTAGTAGTACAAGGTAGGAGTACAAGGTAGCAGTACAAGGTAGGAGTACAAGGTAGCAGTACAAGGTAGGAGTACAAGGTAGGAGTACAAGGTAGGAGTACAATTTACAAGTGCAAGATAGGAGTACAAGGTAGGAGTACAAGGTAGGAGCACAAGGTAGGAGTACAAGGTAGCAGTACAAGGTAGTAGTACAAGGTAGGAGTACAAGGTAGGAGTACAAGGTAGGAGCACAAGGTAGCAGTAGCAGTACAAGGTAGCAGTACAAGGTAGCAGTACAAGGTAGCAGTGCAAGGTAGCAGTACAAGGTAGGAGCACAAGGTAGCAGTACAAGGTAGTAGTACAAGGTAGGAGTACAAGGTAGGAGCACAAGGTAGGAGCACAAGGTAGCAGTACAAGGTAGCAGTACAAGGTAGGAGGACAAGGTAGGAGAACAAGGTAGCAGTACAAGGTAGTAGTACAAGGTAGGAGAACAAGGTAGGAGTACAAGGTAGAGCACAAGGTAGCAGTACAAGGTAGGAGCACAAGGTAGCAGTACAAGGTAGCAGTACAAGGTAGGAGTACAAGGTAGGAGTACAAGGTAGGAGTACAAGGTAGGAGTACAAGGTAGGAGTACAAGGTAGGAGTACAAGGTAGGAGCACAAGGTAGCAGTACAAGGTAGCAGTACAAGGTAGGAGTACAAGGTAGCAGTACAAGGTAGGAGTACAAGGTAGGAGTACAAGGTAGGAGTACAAGGTAGCAGTACAAGGTAGGAGTACAAGGTAGCAGTACAAGGTAGGAGCACAAGGTAGGAGTACAAGGTAGGAGCACAAGGTAGGAGTACAAGGTAGCAGTACAAGGTAGGAGTACTAGGTAGCAGTACAAGGTAGGAGTACAAGGTAGGAGTACAAGGTAGGAGTACAAGGTAGGAGTACAAGGTAGGAGCACAAGGTAGGAGTACAAGGTAGCAGTACAAGGTAGGAGCACAAGGTAGGAGTACAAGGTAGGAGTACAAGGTAGGAGTACAAGGTAGCAGTACAAGGTAGAAGTACAAGGTAGCAGTACAAGGTAGGAGTACTAGGTAGAAGTACAAGGTAGGAGTACTAGGTAGCAGTACAAGGTAGGAGCACAAGGTAGGAGTACAAGGTAGCAGTACAAGGTAGGAGTACAAGGTAGCAGTACAAGGTAGCAGTACAAGGTAGCAGTACAAGGTAGCAGTACAAGGTAGGAGTACAAGGTAGGAGCACAAGGTAGGAGCACAAGGTAGGAGTTCAAGGTAGGAGTACAAGGTAGGAGAACAAGGTAGGAGTACATTTAGGTTTGCAGTACAAGGTAGGAGAACAAGGTAGGAGCACAAGATGAAGCTAAAAAATGGAATGCTGAGGGTGAGACTGTTGCTTGATTTTCTGGTGAGATGGCATGTGATATTTATTTTTATGTCATGTCACTTTCTTTCTAAACTCAAATGCCATAAATTTATCAGTTAATATAATTGATTTTAATGAGCATAAAACAGAGGGATGTAAAGGAATCTGTGATGGGCATAAATGATGATGATGATGATGATGATGTCTACTTGTATAGCGCACGTATCCATGCTGGCAACATGCTCAAGGCGCTTAAGCCTATGTTGAGGCTGTCTCTCATTGTGTAGTGTCTCAAGTCAATGAGACCAGTCTCCTGCTGCCAAGGGCGCTGGCACACTGTTTTCCACAAAGGAGAAATTGTGCGTGCTGGGTGTTTTTACTGTGGCAGACACCCACCCGTCGAGGACATGAGCGTCAGGATCTTTATAGTGCGTGATTTTGATGTTGTGAATGCGTATCACACACTAGACCTCGGTTTATTAAGGTCTCATCCAAAGGACCTGGGGAGAGGCCTGAGGAGGGCCGTTTGGTAGCCCTAAAGAGGGCCATTTGGTACCCGGTTTCACTCCTGAGTGGGGAGAAGCAATCGGAGTTAAGCATCTTGCTCAAGGATGCAATTCTGGGGACCGCGCAGCTTCGAATCATGTGAAAGTGATGGACAGAGAAACAGTATATAAATATCTCAAAGTATCTCGGAATAAATTTGGAGTCCTCCCTACATATGTTGTTGGAAAAATAATAAATTATTTTACACTGGTACTGGTAGGTTGTAAATGTTATATTTGTCCCAGTGAATATCAACACATTACAAAAGCATTCTTATCTAACACAGTATTTTGCCATTGATCCCTCTTGCTGTGCATGTGGCTTGTTATAAAGGGCTGATTGTCAGTCAGGGCTGGCCACAGCAGTGATTCACACACAGACTGACCAAAGAATTTATAGATTCCAAAAACCGCTTAAAATGGCAGCCAATCAGATGTTGTGGCCCACCAGCTTGGCTTTCTCACAGCCCTCTCTTCAGAAGAGTCCAGTAGTGTGGCCCATCTCTGAAGCTTTTCCAAAGCTTTTATAAAATGTGACATATCATTTTTG
>JAWQFJ010032198.1:7500-12126 GCA_034096865.1 Theodoxus fluviatilis | reverse complement strand
TTGACTCTTTGAAATACAACCAATCAACCTCAAGTCGAGATGTATGAAAATAACTGTCACGGCAAAACCAGGGTTAAATCACTGAGGCACTTTTGGGGTATGGCTTAAGAGAAAGTGGTTGGGGCCTGCCTAAGGTGACATTAGTTTTTGGTAATTTCCGATTGAAAAACAAATATATATCTCACATTCACATGAATGTTTACACATTCTGC
The DNA here is from genome assembly GCA_034096865.1 of Theodoxus fluviatilis. NCBI lineage: Eukaryota > Metazoa > Mollusca > Gastropoda > Cycloneritida > Neritidae > Theodoxus > Theodoxus fluviatilis. The sequence continues at coordinate 11,914 of JAWQFJ010032198.1, read as the reverse complement.
ATATACATACTTTTCTAAAGAGTTTTGTTTTGGGTCACTGTGACAATTGCCTGCATCGTTTACGCTGATTAACACATCTTTGTGTTGTCCTTCAGGCAACAGGCAGCTATCTTGAATTTGTGTTTGTTTATTTATCAAATTTGGCGCTTAGTTCTGACAAATCGCTCTGTTGATAAGTTCACATATTTTGATTACTAATAGTTCAATATAGGACAATGTGAATTACATATAAATATAAGATTCTCATTCAAGAAGTTAGGTTCTGGACATTTCAATCACGCAAAGGTAAAAAACAAACAAACTGGAAAACGGCTGAAAACCAATGTACAGTGGCAGATAGTTATGTCCTCCCACCCACTCACCCCCTAAATTCACAAATTATTTATGCAATTCTCAAGGGTAACGTGTATAAATTACTTACCCCAAATATCGTGAAGATTAATACGAAAACAGCAAAGCTACTGTGTGTCAAATTTCAGGTACATTCGAAAATAATGGGATTTAAGAAAATCACAAATTGAAACACAAGAATGCTTCCAAGTATTCAGTTTTGAAATGACTAATGAAAAATGACAAATAACTTCTCATTGTCTGAAACGTTAATATTTATGTGACCTTGATACATATTCATGTTGAGGAGTCGACATGATTTCTGCTAGTATATATACTGTTGGGGTTGTATGTGTGTGATTGGTTCCATAAATAAAGGAGCAAAGTGACAGTTTTTCTGACCAAACGCACGTAATTCTATCACATTTATATGAAAAAATATATGTTTAACGTTATTCTAATTCGATGTTTGCCTGATAAACGCTGGGAATGCAAAGAACAATTGCTCAGGAGGCTATGAAAATATAATATTAAAATCGACATATTTGCTAAATGTAATCGATGTCTCACTTGTACCTAGTCTCCAAGCAAGTATTTATGTCTTTTTAAGTATTGTTTGCTAAGATAGTACTATGCACTTTCAAAACCTTTGAAGCATGGAAGCAGATGAAAACATTGTGTTAAAGTAGTTCATAGTTTAATGTCATTTTTCTCGAATGCGATGTTTCCGCATCTATGCTGTTTAGTGCATTACGCATTTTTCATTTTCTCAGATACTTCAATAAATTGGTATCAAATTAAAGGATATCGCATGCACTTTCCAACTGTCGGTGCTATACAATGGGACACAATCCTGAATTTGTCTTGACAGGTTTATAACAAGAGGGACAAATTGCATGTTTCAGGTTCTAACATGTCTCTGAGATGCACGGACGATGTTAAACTGGATGTGGGCATCATATAGACATTAGTAAAGATGGGAGAGGCCTTTGGACTTTTTGTAATTCTACTTTGTTGAAATCCCGCACAGGACAGCAGTTCCACCCACCTGACCAAGCAAACTGCCAGGACAACGACCACCAGCAACAGGATGAATGCAAGGCTGCCTCCCACTGCCCCTCCAATAATGGCAGAGTGATCAACTGAAACTGAAATTTTTTGTGCATATAAAAATTCAAAAATTGTATTTATAATCATGCTTTTTAATGTGAAAAATAGTGTCTAGCAGGCTGAGTATTCAGAACATACGAAAAACGAATGGAGAAACAGTAAAAATCTGGACAAATTGACTGACAACATTTGTCTCTCTGTCCGTCCGTCCGTCCGTCCGTCCGTCCGTCCGTCCGTCCGTCCGTCCGTCCGTCCGTCCGTCCGTCTGTCTGTCTGTCTGTCTGTCAATACGTTTGTCTGTCAATATGTCTATCTGTCAATATGTCTGTCTGTTAATATGTCTGTCTGTGATTATGTCTGTCTGTTTGTCTGTCTGTCTGTCTGTCTCTCTGTCTGTCTGTCTGTCTGTCTGTCTGTTTAAATGTTAGCTTGTCTGCCTGCCTGCCTGCCTGCCTGCCTGCTGCCTGTCTGTGTGTCTATCGGTCCGTCCGTCCGTCCGTCCGTCCGTCCGTCCGTCTGTCTGTCTGCCGCCTGCCTGCCTGCCTGCCTGCCTGCCTGCCTGCTTGTCTGTCAGTCTGTCTTTCTGTCTGTATGTTTTGCTAGCCCGCACTTCCGCTCGCCAGCCCGTCCGTCTGTCTGTTTGTCTGTAACTTCCCATTTTTTGAGAGAAAAAAAAATCCCACCGAGATGAATGTAAAGATCATAGCAGCGAACGACCAAGACATCTCTGAGCACAACTGTCAGCTTAGTCCTGCCTACCTGTCTGACACAGCAGAGGAACGAATCCATCCCGACATGCTGTGCATGTGCCGTCCACCTTGTCACAGACCTCTCCCCCTGCACATTTTCCACAGGTCGCAGTACATCCTTCTCCAAAGGTGCCGTCAGGACATTCTGTAAACGAAAAACATGGTGTAAAAAGGCGCTGATCCACAGTACCGGGGACTCAATGTCACCGCGAGCAAATTGTTTCTCCCACATATCATGTTGTTTATCCTGACTTACAACTAGCGTCGCTTGTTTATCAATGAAGTCACCAGTAGCAGTGACTGAGGTTGACCTGACTATCATGTCCTGCTCTGGTACGATAGAGGTTCCTGAAACTATGCTGGGTAAAATGACGACAGCAGCAGGAACAAGAACTAAGAAACCAAATATGATTTTAAAAAATGAAGAAATGATGAAGATTGGTGGTGGTGATGGCGGTTAATGGGTGGTGATTGGTGGGAGGTGGTGGTGGTGGTAGCGGTAGTGGTAGTGATGGCGGTTAATGGGTGGTGATTGGTGGGTGGTGGTGGTGGTGGTGGTGGTAGCGGTAGGGGTGGTGGTGGTGGTAGCGGTAGTGGTGGTGGTGACGACGACAAAGACGAAGACAACGACAAGGAAGATTGTTATGACGACGATGGTATTACTGACGACAACGACGACCACGACGTCATGATAATTATCGTGTGTGTATATATGTGTGTGCGTGTGTGTGTGTGCGTGCGTGCGTGCGTGCGCGTGCGTGCGTGCGTGTGTGTATGTGTACGTGGGCGTACCTTCGCGCGTGTTTTTCATTGTTTTGTGATAAACTTGGAAATTATCTTTCTCTTTTTCTTTTCTGTATTCATATTCACTGTTTCGATCTTATATGCAAAGTATGACTTCGTTGAACATCATACACTAGTCGAAGCTGTGGTTGTTCTTCTAGGGGCAGCCTCAGAATTCAAACATCAAATTAAACCACAGAATACTCAAAGAACGCAAGATTACACATTAAGTTCGTGTGTCATTTTAATACTATATGAGTGAGTCTCTAAACGTCAAATGGCCAACTGGTACATTTTTAAAATGGTATTTACACCAATAACTAATTAACCTACATGCTTCTTTTGCAGGTGTGTAAAGTCACAAATGGTCAAATAGATAGTTTTTATGCAGTTTCCATTGTTACTGTTTGTGCGATAGTGAATAAATAGATTTAAAGGTAAAATTTCCAGGAAAACAGAGACTTCAAAACGTTACACGACACACAGTGCCTCACATTACCTAAAATAACAGGAACAGAATCGCTCTTAAATTGAAACCCAATTGTTGTTTCAGGAAATAAAGTGTTGTCTTCAATAATTTGCCAGATATCAGGATTTCCATTTTTATATTCTTTGACTTTGAACGCCAGAAACTTCGTGAATACAAGCGTAACAGACTTTGTCGACAGCAGAGTCTGTAAACCGAAAATTGCTACCGGCAAACCACATAATTATTTTCACTGAAAATTTTCCATCGGTTGGGTATTGCAACAAAGAGTTAGTGTGTGAAATATAACAAGTTAGAATGCTTTTATTCACAACTGCCACCGACTTTTGTTTTTGGCAAAAATCCTTGGTCAGTTCGACCGTTTTTAATTTTTTTCAAATTTATCCAAAAAAATGTGTGATTCTGAATTTTCTTCGATCTGCAATTTATAACCGCAACAGACCAGTTAATACTGGATTTATTGCGACCGAGTTTAATTTTCTACATGGATATTCTAAAATGTGGTAAGTGTTTGAATCTTTCTCCTTTGGTATTAATTTTTGGTTACGCTTGTGGGGTTTGGACAGATTGTTCGCTCTTACCCTGTTCTGGGTATGTTTATATATGCTGTTAGGAGCCTTTTGGAGCCGAAATGAACGATTCACGGTTTAAATATTTGCTTTTCAACAAGACGTGTGTGCGATGTCAAGTTTGGGCTGAGTAGATTGCAACAGGTTTAGATTGACTATAAAAAATGTCATGGATGAAAATACAAGATCATTACGTCCGCGGCTACACGAAGCTCGCATTTGGCGAGCTTCGCATTTGGTTGGTTTCTTCTAAACAATCGTCCTTCGAAGTTTCTCATTGGATCAAGTTGAAACTTTACAACTCATTAGAGGAAAGATTGCTCTTTCGTTCGGTGTATGTTTGAACTTCCGACGAAAATCGAAAGACGAGTTATTGATGAAAGTTT
>JAWQFJ010032195.1:0-12835 GCA_034096865.1 Theodoxus fluviatilis | reverse complement strand
TCCCTGCATGGCTGCAGGGTCTTATCGTGTTAAAAGTGTTTTGTACCTCGACAACACTAATGGAGGCGTCCTAATGTCATGACATATGACGTCTACTTCACACATATTAACGGGACTTGACACAGAGTTGTCATTGCTGTGAAACAGTGTTTCAAAGTACGATTTCCACGCTTCAATAGCTATACTGGACTGAGGGACTGGGCGTCGTGCTACATTCCTCATCACTGTCCAAAACTTCCTAGAATCATGCCGATTATTTATCAAGGAGACACGAATCTCGGGAAAGTGGTTTTTCTTTTCTTTTCTCTATCCACATTCTTATGTGTTCGTCTGCAATGTAGATACCTTTGTTCACATCACTGCTTCTTGACTCTTTACAAGTCTTTTAGGGCAGTGACTGCTGCTTTCTTGCCATACCTTATCAAACCAGGGGCTCGAGGTTTTCTTGATAGCCTCCCATTTATCTTGATCTCTTTCTTCATGCACTCAGCACTCTATCTGAGTAATTTGTGAGGTGCTGGAGAGCAGAATCTACATCAGTATCTATAAGCGTTAATTCAAACTCGGTAATCCTCTCCTTTCCATGGAATAAACCCGTTTTGCTGTGCTCAGAGATCAAATTTGAGTAGGAAACCGTTTGGTATTCCAAAATGACTGCACGTTTAGGAGATCCTAAAGTATCTTGAGAGGAATATGATCAGACTCAATGCGTGTGGCAACATATAGATTAAAACTGAATGTAAATGGAAAGAGATTACCAAGTAGTAACATACCACACTGCCTCCATGTGGAAACGGGTAAACTGGAATGAGGAGTAGGAAGAAAAGGAGGTAGAGGAAGAGGCCGAGACGAAAGATGAAGAGGACGAGTAAGAGCAGAAGGAGATGAAGGAGGACGAGGAGGATAACAGTAGTAGAAGTAAGCACGTAGTGGTAGGAGTAGTAAGTGTTGCGCTTTTCTCTTCACAATGTCCAGTTACCACATGGGTTCTCCTAGCTCGCGCCGGGAAGTCGAAGTTCACAAACTCCGGTGATCGTTTTCGATAAAACTTTATTCACGCACTGGTCGATGCACAGCAGTGACAATCAGTAAACAGATCGTCATAACCACTTCACTCTACGCGCAATGCCGCAGAGGACTCACTACTTAGAAAGGAGGACTCGCTTATCTTCTAGTTAAGCTCTCACCTTAACTCTGTCATGTGTGTTGTCCCTTCTGTCGTCGCCCCTGCTAATATATACCTTTACCCAGGCTTCAGAACCTCCAAGAACAGGGTTAAACATACCCCGAGGCTCTGGCTCTTACGCAACTGACGTCACATGACACAGCCAAGACAAATGTAGCCCGACTCAACCATGTGACCAGGCAACGGTATTAGCGGAGAGGCTGATGTAAACAGCCTGCTTGTGCTACAACGTACTCGTGTGTTCTAGAACTTTCACAACATAGGCATGTTGTAGTAGTGGTAGTTGCAGTAAGATAGTAGTAGTAGTAGTAGTAGTAGTAGTAGTAGTAGTAGTGATATCAGTAGTACTAAGCTAGTTTGTAGTAGTAGTAAGCTAGTGGTGGTGGTGGTAATAGTAGTAGTAGTAGTTATAGTAGTCGTAGTAAGCTAATAGTAGTTAGCTATAGGGGTAATTTAGTAGTAGTATGCTAGTAGAAGCAGTAGTAGTAGTAGTAGTAGTAGTAGTAGTAGTAGTAGTAATACTGGTGGTTAGTAGTAGTAAGTTAGTAGTAGTACTAGTAGTAGTAGTAGTAGTAGTGAGAGGAGGAGGAGAAGGAATGCATTAGTAGTGGTAATAGTAGTAGTAGTAGTAGTAGTAATAGCAGCAGCAGTAGTAATAGCAGTAGCAGTAGTAGTAGCAGCAACAGTAGTAGTAGCAGTTGCAGTAGTAGTAGCAGTTGCAGTAGTAGTAGCCGTAGCAATAGTAGTAGCAGTAGCAGTAGTACTAGTAGCAGTAGCAGTAGTACTAGTAGCAGTAGTAGTAGTAGCAGCAGTAGTAGTAGTAAGAAAAAGACCATGAGAATCAAAATTGAGAAGGATGAAGAAGGCTGGTTAGGTGACAGTTAAAATTGATCGTAAATGACAATAATATTTGATGATGACACTGTTGATGATAACAAGGACAATTAAACATATCTACAAATGGAATATAGATTGGGAAAGTTTCATCCATATCTTCCGTGATGCAGCTTTTACATAACGACGCGGCTTGACTCCCACATGGGGAAGGTAATGTAATGTATGCCCTTTGCCCGAAGATATTATTGTGGGATTCGAGCAGCATTAACCAAATGGTATGCTGACTGCAAAAGACCAACAACAGCCCCTTCAAGAGTAGACTACAGCCTCGGCCTCTTCCAAGTAATATCTCTTTCCTTTCCAGTGGTGCTGTTTTCTTGTGCAATTCTTGATTTGGTTTATGCCGCTACCTTAAATAAATTTGTAGTGCAAGTATTTTAGCTTTTTAAAATAAATGCATGTCATTACCTGATATAAAAGTGGATTGCATTACTTGACAAAAAACACGTTTTCAGTTTTTATAGATGGGAGGAAGTTTAACATACAGAGCCGAAGTCCCTGCGTGGGACCGACAAGATAAAATGTAGATACTTTACCCTTCCTCTAGTTTCCGTCACGCCGGCTCAACAATGAAAGTTGGAATGATGGCAGCATGTTGTTGACATGGTTAGATCATTTTGGAATTTTGTCCCCCAAGATTTTATTAATCAGGTTTACGTGATCATGGAAAAATGTCTGCTTGGACGATAAAATAACTAGGGGTATTCGCGTCACAAATTAAACAGGGAGAAAACTGCATACGGTTACAAAGTATTCACCATCTCATTCAACACTGCGTTACTTGTATGAGCCGTCGGAAGCAGTTGCACAAACTGTGTCTGAAATATCAGTACGAATGCTGCCTAGAAAGATACATTGAGGACGGGTTTGACATGTAAGTTTAACATCGTGCTATGTCTTAGTTTCCTAACTGCTCCATTGACTGAAATGTATTTGTATCTCACATTCTTTTTGTCCAGACTCAACGCCTGATGATTCGGACAGTGGACTATCTTCAAGGGGTAAGTGGTCTTTTCCTTACATTGATCTTACCTGGACTAGTGCACCTGGTTATTTTTACATCTAAAGCAACAGGGACATGCTACACAGTTCAAGTGATTTATTGGAGTAGAAGCCGTGAATTCCGGGCAAACAAGCTAGACGATAGATGCCCTCAACCTAAACAAGCAACTAGCAGACTCTTGGCTAGACATTCATAAAGGACTTAATGGCCTGGAACCTATGTTGTAGAAGAGACTTGACGAGCTCACAACCAATATAAACGGTGCACAAAATGCTTTTGCAGATCGCACTTTATAGCTGTCAGCCATATACGGAATTATAGGATGAGCAAAAATGGTAAGGATTTCAGCAGAGCACAGTCAACTGGGGAAAACGTTGTGGAAGAGAGGAGAACATGGAGATGGAGCCTAATCTGCATGACTTAAACAATGAAGTGGAAGGAAATGTTCAGGAATTGATAGTGATGAGGACAGCCTGTAAAATTACAGCTGCTGCAACAGATGTGAACTCCTTGGAGTATCTGAAGTGAAAATGGCGTAGCACCTCATAATCTTCCGTGTGACTTTGCCTAGTATAGATTGGAATGAGGAGGACATTGTCAGTGCCTTCATGCCCCCTCCATCACAAAGATCCTATATATAACAATATATTTATCCTTCCTATCACAACAAGCAATGGGGAATTGGAAACCGCTTTGTGCCCAAATCATACATGTAAATTTGACCCATTATCAGTATTATTAAAAATTGTGTTATAATTACACTTTTTCAGAATTTGATGGGATTTTTTAATACCGTCATCGACCGATCTCTAATCCTCAAAAAGTGTGGACATATACTACTGCTAAGTTGCTATTGACTACATTTCCGTTTCTATTCTACAAATATAGTAGCTGCTACTATACTTAGTTTAACCCGTCCGGATGTGACAACAAACCGTCTCCAGCAGGGAGAGAGAACTGAACTGAACTGAACTGAACTGAACTGAACTGAACTGAACACTTTATTGAAAGGGCCTCCAGCCCATTACAAATAATACACAAAAATAATGCATACATTATATCTCACTCAACAACATACTTCCTCTACTGTGGCACCTCTTTAGGGAATGAAACAGGTAGGTGCATACCGCTCGAATACTGTTTGATCTTTAACACTCATTGGTTGTGTGAAAACATTGGCATAATCAGTTACGAATGGTACTAAGTGCTTTACTCTGAGGTCGCTCACTGCTGGACACCTGACCAACACATGGTATTCATCTTCTTCTTCTTCATGACACAATGGAAAAAGTGGTAAAATCATTGTTTCATATCTATGTTTATGAATATACATTTCAGTTGCACCAAAACGAAATTTGATAAATGCCTCTCTGAAGATCTCTTTATCCACACAGTATAAATATGCCTCTACTTCTAGTTCGAACTTAAAACTCCTGTAAATCGTGCATCTTTAACTCCTGTGTAGTTCATTAGCCCATTTTTCTGTGTATCCATTTACCAAGGACTCTTTTAAGCGACTGATAAATGAAGCTTTGCATTTGACTGTATGTCTGTCCAAACCCAGTCCAAACTGTTCTCTCTTAGCATGCTCCGTATCTTGTAAGCCCAATTATTTTCTGACTCGATGTTCTGTACAAGCATTTTGTATATCCGCTTGGGCAATTTATCTTCTTCCATATTAAGTATCTTAATACAGTACTTGGCTACGCGCATTGCTGCGTTAACAGATAGAAGATATCTTCCAGTGTCACCATAGATCATAACATTTGGGGTTTTCACGGACACATTTAAAAACCTTTTCAGACCATACAAATGTACAGTTTCAATGATGTCAGTTTTCAGCCGGGAGAGAGAGAGAGAGAGAGAGAGAGAGAGAGAGAGAGAGAGAGAGAGAGAGAGAGAGAGAGAGACAGACAGACAGACAGACAGACAGAGAGACAGAGAGACAGAGACAGAGAGACAGAGAGACAGAGAGAGAGAGAGGGAGAAAGAGAGAGATATAGAGAATGAGATAGAGAGAATGAGAGAGAGAATGAGATAGAGAGAAAGAGAGAGATATAGAGAGGGAATGAGAGAGATAGAGAGAGAACTCGAACTCGAACTCAAAATATTTTATTGTTAGGCCACCAGCCCGTACAACAATGACTATTTGTTTTATGACTCATTTGAATTAGGATTATTATCTTCTTCTCTCTTCTTGAAAGCAAAATACAAATATGCTGCCAAGTTTCTAATCACATCTTCATACTGCGACGATAAAATACCCACCAGGTCATCGGTATCATTGTTGTGTCCAGAACTTATGTATCTATTTATCAGATCTGCAAAATGAGGACATTTGAACAAAAAGTGTATCTCATTTTCCGTCTCTTGATGACATGATGGACAAATAGTAGGACTACAGTAACGTAACCTATGGCACAATAAGTCACTTATTCCTAATTAATCTAAAACGAGTGACCATCTCTCTACAAACCTTTTTATCTACACTGCATAAACATCTTTCCAACTCTCTCGATTTCTTAAATAGGCGATACACAGAAAACCGATCACTATCCACCAGTTTTTTTCCCCCAGGCCTCATTAAATTTGTCAATCAATCTTTTCCTCAGTGTCTTGACGAAACTTCGTTCTTCTGCGACATGTTGCTTAGTCCATTGTTCTTCAAAGCCATATTCAATTAAAAGACGTCTTACTTTTGTTGCCCAGTTATTGCTATAAACTTGTTTAACCATCATTTTGTATGCTAATTTGGGTAATCTGGAGTCTTCCATTTTCAACAGTTTCAGCCAATATTTCACTGATCTCAATTTCGCATTGATATGCAGTGGATACCTTCCAGTCTCCCCATATACCATGGTATTTGGTGTCTTTATACTCACATTTAAGAATATGTTCAAGGCATACATATGTACATTTTCAATCACTTCACTTTCTCCTAGACTCCATATCTCAGACGAGTGTAACAGAATCGGTTGTAATTGTGCATCAAACATCTTAAAGAAAACATGAGGGGACACAAAGTCTAATTTGTGAATAAAACGAAGAATTTGCATCACCCCTGCCTTGCTTCTGTCCGCCAGATTTTTTAAAGCAGTATTTGAACACAGTTTTGTGGTAAACATCATGCCCAAGTAGCTATATTCATTTTTTGTCTCGAGATTTTCTGTTCCCATTGACAATTTTTCGTGTCTTGCACCATGCCCTCCCAATCGGAAATAACCATTTTTGTTTTGACAGGATTTACAACTAATCCAAGCTCATCTGCTTTCTCTATGAGGACAGATATTTGATTCTGTAAGCCAACAACCGAGTCTGCTATCATTGCAACATCATCTGCAAACAAGAGCAGGTGCAATTGGTCAGTGTTGGGCAAGAACTGTACACCGTGTTTGCCCAACGTCTTAACCTTTTTTGTAATTTCGTCTATTCACTTCTTCACTTCACTTGTCCCGTAGTCTGGACGACCGTTGGGGCACCACAGATGATCTGGCAACCAGTTCTCTCCATTCCTCTCGCTTATCGGACTGTCTCAAGGCTTCGCTGAGCCTCATCCCTGTCCTCTCTGAGACGTTGTCCTCCCATCTTTTCCTTTGTCTGCCTCTCCTCCTCCTTCCTTTTACTATGCCTTGTAACACAGTCTTGGCAAGCCCTGACGATCGTGAGAAGTGCCCATACCACTTTAGTTTGCTTCTTTTCACAGTGGTCAATAGTTCTTCATGGGGCCCGATGGCTTGCCTGATTCTGTTTCGGACTTCCACGTTTGTGATGCGGTCCTTGTAGGAGATGCCGAGGATTCGTCGAAAGCATCTCATTTCCATGGCCTGTATCCTTCTCTCCAAGTCAGCTGTTGGTGTCCATGACTCACAGGCATACAAAAATATGGACATGACCAGGGCGCGCATCAGTCTGATCTTTGAGCTGAGGGCTATGTTCCTGTCCTTCCAGATGGTCTTGAGTTTTGTGAGTGCTGCTGTGGTCTGAGCAATTCTGGCGAGTGTTTCAGATTTGGATCCTGCATCTGTGACAATTTCTCCCAGGTATTTGAAGCTGTTGACTGTTTCCAGTTTCTCGCCACATACCTTGATGTCAGTGCTGATGCCGTTGGTGTTGTTGGTCGTCAGTTTGGTCTTCTCTGCACTGATCTGCATGCCAAAATTTGTGAAGGTTGTGTCTAAGCGCTCCACTAAGTTTTCCAGCTCCTTTTCACTTCCGGCCAGGCCATCTATGTCGTCAGCAACACGTAAGTTTGTGATTGTTCTGCCGCCAATGCTGACTGTCCCCTCATGGTCTTTTAGGGCGTCAGTCATTATTCTTTCCAGGAAGATGTTGAAGAGGGTGGGAGAGAGCAAACAGCCTTGTCTCACTCTGACTGTGGTTCTGAACCAGTCCCCAATGCTGCTGTTGAAGCTTACGGCACTTGTGGCATTGTCATACAGGTGTTCTATGACTCTGATCAGGTTGGTGTTGATGTTGTACAGCCTCATGGTAGCCGACAGTGCTGCGTGCCATACCCTGTCGAAAGCCTTCTTAAAGCCTTCTTAAAGCCTTTGTCCATTATGTAACAAAAAATTATAGGACTCAAATTGCAGCCCTGTCTTACCCCCATGGGACATTCAAAGTAGTTCGTGAGGCCATCATCGCACTTTACACAGTATTGAACAGAATTATATATACACTGAAATGTTTTTAGCATATTACCCACAATACCATATTTTTCGAGGACTTTCCACAAAACATTTCTATTTACACTGTCAAAAGCACGCTTAAAATCAACAAAAGCTACATACAGTTTTTTCTTTATATGCAGAATGCAAAGTAAAGATATTATCAACGGTAGAATAACCACGGCGAAAGCCGGCTTGCTCCTCTGCAATCACTTTGTTCACCTCCCCCCATAGCTGTAGTCTTTGGCTCAGTATACTATAAAACAGTTTGCTGAAAACATTCAGAAGTGATCCCCTCTCGGTAGTTTTCAGGGTTTTTCATCGCTCCTTTTTTGTGTATTGGTAAGGGAAGGCTTTAGAACAGCTTTTTGGGTAATGCCCCTCACAAAACATGCAATTCAGCAGCCTACACAGAAACGGTATTACATTGTCCTGAATTTTTAATTATCTCCCCTGTAATTTCGTCAGGACAAGCAGATTTGCCCCCCCCCCCCCCCCCCCCCCCCCCCCCCCCCGATCCGTTTTATTGCACACGATATTTCACCTTGTATAGGAACATTTAATTTTGAATCTATTTCCCCCACCATTAGCGGTTCCCCTGTATACTCAGAAACAGCTTTACCTGTGTCGTTCTGATATACACCCTTCAAATAAGTAAACCATTCATCTTTTGAAATGTCATGTTCCACTAACCTTCGCTTGCTACTCCTCACACACTTCCAAAAAAGTCTTGAGTCACGCAGGCTGATATTAAGTTTCTGGGCCACACTGTACTGATAGTCTTGTTTCTTTTCCCTAAGCATTTTCTTGTAACACCTTCGTTTATCTAAATACTCTAAACAGTCCTCGTTTGAGAGAGATCGAATGTAACGACGTAGTTGTGCTATCAGTTGTCTTTTGACAATGAAGCATTCTCCATCATACCATGAATTATTGTGACGAGTCCTGCTAGATATGAAGAAGGTACGTCTTAAACAATCAGCAGATTTAATAAACATACTTGTGAGGTTTTCTGTCTCCCGGTCCACATCGAGAATACTATCAGTTAATATCCTTTTTGTTTCTTCAAGTGCTAGATTAGTTTTTATCTGATTCACGAAAGTTTCCTGCATCTCTTCTGCCCACACCAATTTCGACAGTCTTCTGCTTTTAACACAAGAACTTGACCTATACGCTGCGGAACCGACTGATAACTCCAGGCTCATATGTGATGATAAAACGTTTTCTTGAATTTTCAGGCAAGAAAACACTGGGACCAGTTTAGTCGATGCTATTATGTAATCAATTACACTCGTTCCGTGAGTGGACAGGTACGTAAATTTTCCATCCTCGTCTCCATGGACACACCCATTTAGGATCTTGAGGTCGAAGGACAAACAAAGTGACAAGAGTTGCCTCCCGAATCCATTGACAGTTGTATCACTCGATGACCTGCATTCCTCAAACGTTTCCATCCTAACATTGTGTATTTCATCGCCAGAACCAACATTATAGTAACCAGTTCGGCTATTGAAATCTCCACATAGTACAAAATGGCAGTTGCCCCACTGTGCCTCTAAATCCATCATGCAATTTGCTAAAGGTGTCAGTCCATCTGTAAATGGTTTTGTATCATAATAAGGTGAGCCTAGTGGTGGAATATAAACAGCAAGCAGCAGCACATCCATTTCACTTCCGAACAACGTCTTACATAGCTTGAACACTAGAATATTATCATAACCAGTTTTGATTTGCACAATCACATCTGATAGTTGGCGACGGAAAATACACACCACCCCACCCGATCGTCGTCCCTGCCTCGACAGCTTAGTGGCTGGGGAGGCGAAACTGGCATAGGCGGGCAGAATTTCAGAACAGTCAAAACCTTCTACAAATGTCTCTGTGAGGCACACGAAATAGAATTTTTACATATTCAATGAAATCGTTGACATCAACCCTTCAATGTTCCATGTTAAAATATCAAAATTGTTTATTGTCTGGGACTGACCGTCTAGCTGGGTGGTGGTTTGCGTCGTTTTCTTGAGTCGTTGCACGAGCCTCGGCCTCTTCCTCATCTCTCTGCCTGGGTACCGCGTGTGTCATGACCAGACCCCGAGGCCTGCCCGGAGTCTCGGGCCCCATGCTCGAAGGAGTTGACGCAGTTGCGTGAGCCTCGCTGCCCCGGCGCAGGGCCGGACAGCGTTTCCCCAGCATGTCTCCGCACACTGCGGAGGTCGTAGCGCGCACCATTCTGTAAACCCGAGTCAGTAGTATTGACTCTGGCACAGTGCGCAATGAATGAGTAATAGGCTTGACCCTTCGCATTACAGCCTTGCGCCAAAATTAGTTCGTTCTGATACTATTTTTCTCTCCACTTTTTACAGAAATCATTCAGATGTCAAAACTTGTTTCCATTTCAACACAAACATGTTATTGTATCGAATAAACGCTTGTTTGTTGTCTCAACAAGAGTAAGTTTAGAGTTTTGTGCGAAATAGTCTTGGAACTACTTTAACGGCGTATGTCAGGGAGTACATCGGCTATCCCACAAGCCTCTCGTGTGACCTGCGTTTGCATAAATTGGCCAAAAACCTTCCATCACGTGATGTGAACTGTGCTCAAAGATTATAGGTTACACAAAGATAGCTCATGCCGAGCTTTTGCTATATAGAGTTACAAGACGCTCGGAACGCAGCGCCCCAAGCGGCCAGGACTATGGGGAAGTAATCACACTGCTTAGATACATGTAAAAAGCGCTTGTTTGTCGACGCGTTTCTGATGCATTCCGATCATGTTTGTGAATACATTTACGGTGTAATGTGTAATAAAATGATTTGCTGCAATAATGGGGGTGTTTTGGCTTTGTTTTTTTTGTAGCAGGCGTTGTGAAATCGAAATATTTGGTTCATCGAAATGTGAGCCTATAGCCCCTTTCAACATTGCTCTGTCAGTGGAGACAATGATTATTCGTCTGCTAGCCATCTAGGTACATACGACCGGTGAGGTTTGTTTACTAATCTTCTGTGGGTTTTGTGCAGAAAGTATACGTTAAAACAGTCTAATATGACTATTTTCGATTAGTTTTTAATCTCATTAATATTTTTGCATGCTTTAACGCGGCCGGATCTTTGGCATAACTCCCCGGGCGTGCGAAGTCAGTAGCGTCCACTGACAGAGCAATGTTTAAACGGACTATAGGCTCACGCGCATGCGCAGAAGTATCCATTTAGATGAATCAAATATTTCGATTTCACAACGCCTGCTACAAAAAAACAAAGCGAAAACACCCCCATTATTGCAGCAAATCATTCTATTACACATTACACCGTAAATGTATTTACAAACATGATCGGAATGTATCAGAAACGCGTCGACAAACAAGCACTTTTTACATGTATCTAAGCAGTGTGATTACTTCCCCATAGTCCTGGCCGCTTGGGGCGCAACGTGTCTCGATCCTCATAACAATGAGCTAATGAGCTATCTTTGTGTAACCTATAATCTTTGCTGTGCTAGAGATTGTTTTGCCGGTAGGCGAAATCTCTAGTTTACTAGAATGAGCGCGCACCAGCTTGCTGACTGTCGGGAACTTGTGCCTGTCGTCCCGGACTTTCCGACCGAACAGCATCGGCGACTACTAGTCGTCCACCCTTGTAGTAAGCAGTCTTTCCATCCTCGCGCAGCTCCCTGAGTCTCTGAAGTGTTCTCTTGGTCAGGTCTGCAGCCAGTCGCACCTTCAGCTCCCTCAGTTTTGCTCTCGCTGCGTTGTCCCTCAGTAGAGTTGATGGATCTGTTGGTCGTGAGAGCTTGATGACGATGTGTCGTGGCTCACGATTTGCACGAATCGGACCGACCCTACGAGCACTCTGAACATCTTCTGCCTGCCACGTCTTGCACGTGAAGTACTTGTTCAGAAAACTGATCACTGTGGCTTGGCATTGCTCGTATGATTCGTCCTTTTCTTCCCTCACTCCAAATATTCTTACATTGTCTCTTCGAGAAAAAGCCTCAAGTCTATAAATTTCTTCTGTTAGGGATTCTATAGGACATTCTCATTAACGTACCCTGCAGGAGTTATCCTCGGCGCTCTCTGTCGAAAAACAACGCGTTAGGTAGAACCACCTAGTTCCGGTTGCAGTCTCAAAGCGTCTGCACTGAATACTAGATCGCTCAAAGTACATGTATGTTGGGGTGGAAAACAGTACTGTGTCATGTAAAGCTCGAATGAGTAGCAGCAGATAACTGTTTAGTTCTGGCTTGAATTGACAATTTCGTTTCCCTGGTCTGGCGAGGACAGAAAATTCACTATCATCGAGTCGATGAGTGAACAACTTGAGCGCACTCGGCGTAATGTCTAACTTGTAAGATCGGGTCGATGATGAAAAGAAAATGGCATTAAAACACACAAAAAGTTTCATTACAACTAAAATCACCGATTATATTAATAACTGACCATTTTTACACTTACAGCTAGTACTCAAACAAACCACACCGTACATACCTAGGAGACGATCACGATCGAACCGTAGCCACTACGCCAGCAGACAATCGAGCTAGTATGATATATAAATATAATGTTTCATGTAAAGCTCGAATGAGTGGCAGCAGATACCTGTTTAGTTCTGGCTTGAGTTGACTATTTCGTTTCCCTGGTCAGGCGAGGATAGATTATTCACGATCATACACTGATAGAGTCGATGAGTGTATGATCAACTTTCCCGCATTCAGCGTAATGTAACGTGTAAGATTATGACACGAAAATGGCATTAACGCACAAAACAAAGTTGCATGACAACTGAATTCACCAATTATATTAATAACTGACCATTTTTACACCTACAGCTAGTGCTAAAACCTTACATAAAAAGCAAACAAAACTGCGGGGAGTGTCCCGGTCACGCATCAAAACGCAGTGCACGAGTGATCGTTTCGCTTTTCTCTTATTTGTTTATCTGCTCCGACACTCGTGCACTGAGTATGTCGGCCCTGAAGGGCAGCGGAGCCACGTCGTGGCGGCTCTGCTGAGAGAGAGAGCGACCCGCAGGTGAGCCGTCTTTGCCGTCCCCACTTCCACCATGCTTGCTTGGTGGATTCATAACTCGC
>JAWQFJ010032194.1:0-10142 GCA_034096865.1 Theodoxus fluviatilis | reverse complement strand
GCTAATTGTAACACGTCCTCCAGTTTTGCTCTTCTAATTCCTCTCACAGAAGGGTTACGTAAAAATCTAGACTTTTTTTTAAATAGTGGTACTCAAATTTTATGAATTTTTCAAATCAAGTATTTGCTCAATAAAAGTTTTCACCTCAATAATTCAGTTAAATTGTTCAAATATAATACTGAATAATCTCTCGGAACGAGCTTTTACTTTCACACTCTTCCAAAATAAATATCCCGGACGAGGACCCACTTTCAACACCTTCTGTTACGGGGATTTCAATAAACTTAATAAAAATAGTCCCGGGTAAATACAAGATTTGTAATCAGTCAATATAAATCATAGCTTCCCATAATCAGAGGTGGAAAAGAAAAGAAATTAAATAAAAGTGGGATCACTGATATAATGTTAATAGAGAATTATAAACACAAGTAAAACTACGGTCAAACTGCTCACATAAAACTAATAAAACGTAGGTCAGCCCTTGACATAAAAGACTACTTCGACCAACCTTCCATCTCTCTCTTTGCCTCTCTGTGTCACTCCCTCAATCACACAGTAGGCACGTCTGCCGGGCAGACCGTCCGTTCTTCTCTTCGTCTGCTCCTCTCTTCTCTTTATCTGCTTCTCTGATGTCTTCATCTGCTTCTTTCTTCTCTTCGTCTGCTTCTCTCTTCTCTTCGCCTGCTTTTCTCTTCTCTTTATCGTGTATGTGTTGTGTGTGTGTATTTGTGTGAGTGTGTGTGTGTGTGTGTGTGTGTGTGTGTGTGTGTGTGTTTGTGTTCTGTATGTGTGTGTGTTCTCTGTGTATGTTTTCTCTGTGAGTGTGTTCTGTGTGTGTGTGTGCGTGTGTGTGTCTGTGTGCGTGTGCGTGTATGTGTGTGTGTGACTGTGTGTGTGTGTTCTCTGTGCGTGCATTCTGTGTGTGTGTGCGTGTTCTGTGTGTGTGTGCGTGTGTGTTATGTGTGTGTGTGTGTTTTGGTGAGAGAGAGAGAGAGAGAGAGAGAGAGAGAGAGAGAGAGAGAGAGAGAGAGAGAGAGAGGGTGTGTGTATGTTCGGTTGCGTGTATGTTAGTGAGTATATATATGACGGCCAACTATGGTTTATCTACGCGTTATTGTGTCCACCATGAGGCTACATAAATACTGAAAGAAAAACTTTAGACCGATTCGCAAAGATGGAAGAGACCGAATCCAAGGAATTTACCAAGTTATGTTATTCATCACACTCGACTGTGCACGTTTGCCAGCCACTGCTTCGAGACACTCCCTTTAGTAAGCATGCTTTGTTTACGATTCTTTTAACGCTCTGTGTACAAATTATAAAAGTAAAACTTATCTATCATCAGTATTCTCGATGATTTATTGCTGTAATGTTTCTGTTTTCATACTTTAATGCAATTTTCTTACCATCATCGACGGATTTTTATTCCTCAAATAGTGCGGACACACACTCTTCCAGTTCTTATCCTATAAAAATGGCGACGGCTCAGATTTTTTGCTTGACTTGTCCGGAAGTGACGACAACTCGTCTCTGGCCATTAGACGCTCCAACGGCTTGGATGAGAAACGTTCCTTTCACGAAGAAAGAGAGTTCCCGAGATGCAGCGCAGGCATGCCCAATTTGTGGACGTCTCTGCGCATTTGGCTTTGGGATCCATTAACGTCCACAGCGTGGCTGGGGACGTCTGTTACAGTACCGGAGATGTGTTTCCCAGACAATAGATAGGCAATCCTAACCAATGCGAAGCTATTTAAATGGCATTTCCGTGTTTTTTCTATTGATCACTGTGATTATGAGCAACGTCCAATCTGTCAGCTCTTGTATTAAAGACATTACCAAAACCAGACATTGTGCTTTTTCGTCTCACTTTTGATACCGACTTCTGTATGATGACAGCGATCACTTTACAATGATTACGGAAACGACCTTTGGGTTGGTTTGGGTTGCTTTGGGTTGCTTTGGATTGCTTTGGGTTGCTTTGGGTTGCTTGGGGTTGCTTTGGGTTGCTTTGGGTTGCTTTGGGTTGCTTTGGGTTGTTTTGGGTTGCTTTGAGTTGCTGTGGGTTACTTTGGGTTGCTTTGGGTTGCTTGGGATTGCTTTGGGTTGCTTTGGGTTGCTTTGGGTTGCTTTGGGTTGCTTTGGGTTGCTTTGGGTTGCTTTGGGTTGCTTTGGGTTGCTTCGGGTTGCTTTGGGTTGCTTTGGGTTTCTTTGGGTTGCTTTGGGTTGCTTTGGGTTGCTTTGAGTTGCTTTGGATTGCTTTGGGTTGCTTTGGGTTGCTTTGGGTTGCTTTGGGTTGCTTTGGGTTGCTTCGGGTTGCTTTGGGTTGCTTTGGGTTGCTTTGGGTTGCTTTGGGTTGCTTTGGGTTGCTTTGGGTTGCTTTAGATTGCTTTGGGTTGCTTTGGATTGCTTTGGGTTGCTTTGGGTTGCTTTGGGTTGCTTTGGGTTGCTTTGGGTTGTTTTGGGTTGCTTTGGGTTGCTGTGGGTTACTTTGGGTTGCTTTGGGTTGCTTGGGATTGCTTTGGGTTGCTTTGGGTTGCTTTGGGTTGCTTTGGGTTGCTTTGGATTGCTTTGGGTTGCTTTGGGTTGCTTTGGGTTGCTTTGGGTTGCTTTGGGTTGCTTTGGGTTGCTTTGGGTTGCGTTTGGGTTGCTTTGGGATTGCTTTGGGTTGCTTTGGATTGCTTTGGAGTGCCTATCGATGGTCTGGTAAACTCGGCCGTGGTTTATTCCGCCAGAATCCGTGTTCGCAGCCCTTCATGCATTTTGGGGCGCATGTGAAGTGCCGTGTGTCATGCACAAACATAGGATGTGCTCCTTAGAGAACGGATAGACGGATGAACGGATGAACGAACAGATGGACGGAAAGGTAGGTAGATGGATAGTTGGAAATGAAGGGCCTGTCATCCTTGTAAGCTATCTAAAGCCGAATCCTTTAACTACTAAATCTATTGCGAAGAAAACTGCCTCACGGCTCCACCAAGATGGAAGTCATGCAATAGACTGCAAGAGAGACCAATGATTTACAAGTATGCATGATCAACGATCAAGCAGATGGTATCTGACAGATACTACTACAGTACATGATTCTTCTTTGGTTGTTTGCTAGTGAGACAGATTTTTTCGTCAGTTTAAAGGACGCGTTTTTTCATTGCCCGATATTACTGTAAAGATTTTTAAAAGGGGAGAGAGTGGGGGTGGGGGTGGTGGTGGGGGGTGTGGGGTGTGGGTGGGGTGGGGGTGGGGGGAGAAAACGCAGAAAAAAGAACAAACGAAAATAGAAAAACCAGAGAGAACAAAGTAAGTATAAATGGAGAATAAAGAATGAACGAATGAATGTGTAAACAAATGAATAAACGAAAGAACGAATGTGTGA
The DNA here is from genome assembly GCA_034096865.1 of Theodoxus fluviatilis. Classification (NCBI taxonomy): domain Eukaryota; kingdom Metazoa; phylum Mollusca; class Gastropoda; order Cycloneritida; family Neritidae; genus Theodoxus; species Theodoxus fluviatilis. The sequence goes on along the minus strand of JAWQFJ010032194.1, from coordinate 6,772 downwards.
ATGAATGTCAAAAAAAGAAAAGCATGCTGACCCACGCCAGTGAGGACAATAACGAAACGTTAAGAAGCATGATTTCATTTTCCTTAACCAGTATAGGCTAGGGTTATCAATCCTCGATTATGCCAGGGCTCCTGTTAGCAGTTCGCAACAATCTATAATCAAACATCACATCATGATGAGCAACACAACACCTTTATAATAGACCTACACAAGCTGTGAATGGACTCAATCGAGGGCACTGAGTTATTTCCGTATACGTCTGAAAATAGACTTCTAATCATAACCTTATAGTACTTATCAAGACACGTTGCATCATTCTTTTCAACCACAAAAATCCCCCGACGATTTGCTTGAAAGGTCATTTTATCTCTCTGGTCTTTCCTGCGGGATGCCATAGCTCCGACTTGAGCCGTTCTCTCTTGAAAAGCCTAAGACCCATAATCCCCGCTCGCTACGCTGCGTTTGTGCCTGCAGAAGTGTGTGACTTGCATTCCTGCCTCGCCGTCTTAATCATCACGACGTAGTTCTGGAGTCTTCACTTCTTAAGAGTGAGCCCTCGCCTCCCTGACTTTGAATGCCACAGTTGTGAAAAAGAAGATTAGAGGACCAAATGATAACAGATTACTGTCAGGAGATTGAAAAGGGATCATGGCCAAATACCTTGCACTAATAACAAGTCAAGCATCAGCGCATTTTGTCAATGAAATGTGTCGACTACGACACCATGGTTGCCGGCACTGTAAACGTGTTAGCATTAATGGAGGATTACCTGTCATTGTGATTTATTGTTTCGGAAGACATAATGCGGTTCCTCTCCGTTAAGGCTCCGCAACGCGAAAACTATGACATTCTCTGGGTGGTTATGAAATGGCCTTTGGTGTCCGTGTTTGCACTAACGATCCGCGACGCAATAGAAAGCAAGGTAGTAGTTGATGCTCAGAGCATTGTGGCTTTGAAACGTTGCATGAAAACATTCATCTTTAACTCGTGTTCTTTTTGTACAGTTCGCGACTAGTTCACACCACCTTGGTGTCCCCAATGTTATGGATGCCCGATTGGCCATCTCGATGTCGTGTGTCTGTGTGGGTGTCCTCAGGTGGGCTGTGTAACACTCCAGGGGCCTCCCAGTCGCGCGTCATTTTGGCAGAGGTCGCCAATGGTAAGCGAAGGGCTGGATGCCTCTCGAACGTTGCAAATAATCTCGCCATACCGTGGTATTCACACACACACACACACACACACACACACACACACACACACACACACACACACACACACACACTCACACACACACGCACACACACACACACACACACACGCACGCACACGCACACACACACACACACACACACACACACACTATACACACACATTCACACACACACACACACACACACATGCACACACACACACATTCACACATATTCACACACTGCGCGCGTGCATTCAGACACAGCCTACTGTGTTGCTTACCTCAATACAACGCATGATGATTCGAAGCCAAACGAGCAAGTTCTTGATAGTCCAATTGCAGAACCACCCTACTCCCAAGGAGTACATATGCAGCACTGTAAGGTGACGTAGATATGGCGTGTACCCGACCACGTCTAAGGTCTGGAGAAGTAGCACGGACCGTGTCGGTGTACGTAGAGCAGCCAGGGAGGTCAACATATAGACCCTCGGTCACTGCAGGTCATGCACTCTGCACGCATCTATTAGTCACAACAAATCGTTGTCACGTTTTTTGTAGTGGTGGACCGCCTGCTACCAGTCGTTGACTTTCAAAAATGCACATTCATGTTTTACTTTACATGGATTACGCATATGCGTCGTTAGAATTGGTACGCATTTTGTAATACATCCCGAGATAACAGTCATACATGTGAGAGAAAAGGGCAAGACATTGTGGTACGAGGAACTTCTTAATGCTGTAATACGCTCGTATGTTAATTTCAGACTGGAATAATGCTATAAAGTGGAATTGACGCGAATGTCTGCTTATCAATGCACCTTATTTGATCATGTGTGTACCAAAGATTGCAATGACCAAATAATAAAATTGTGAATAGTCTGAACTACCCCCATATCAACTTTTAACTGCAAAAATCCTGTCGTATTTTGAGTCAAGACCTTTTTGCTTCCCTCACGAGAGCCTGAAGAATCCCAGCAAAGAGGACATCTTGTTTCTCGAAGTCGATTAACACAGAAGACATACAAAGGCGGTTGTGCGACGTGTAGTGTAGTGCGTACTGCTGAGGCTTTCGAAACAGCCAGAAGAGAAACAGTAGAAGGTAAATGCAGAAGGAGGAAAAGAGCGGCTGCCCAAAGTTCCCCTACCTAGAGATTCCCATGCCAATGTGTGCCAGAGCGTGTCGCTCAAAGAGTGGCCTACGCAGTCACCAGAGAGCACGACGCCAGACTTCCTTCCCTGCGATCCGAGGACCCGAGGAGCCAGCCATCACACTACATCACTGCAGTTACAGACAACAAAGTTTCAGAGTAACACCATGTCCTCAGAAACTCGCATCGACAATGTTCTTTTCATGTACAGTACACCCAGGGGACAAACATTGAATCTAAATCATGCAGAAAAACGTGTTCTCGCATGCAGCACAGTATGGTCATATTTAGCATGACTACCAGTTCAAAAAAAAAACCCGGACCAAATCATAACTCTCGAAGTAAAATTAAAATAAGTATTTTATCTGTCGCCCTTTGTGCAAGGACAAGTCATGGATGATGAACTGATATTGTAACGAGAGAGAGAGAGAGAGACAGAGAGAGAGAGAGAGAGAGAGAGAGAGAGAGAGAGAGAGAGAGAAAGAGAGATTTGATTTTGATTTGAGATTTGATTTCTTTAATGCGGCCGACGATGCATCACGAAAACAAAGAACAAAATAACCTTACATTGTATGTACATATATGTACAACCAGTAACACATCATCGTAATAAACATAAATGACTTATTTAAAGCATAATCAGTCAAAGTACATTTTTATATAGTTAAGTACATCCTGTCTGTCTTGCCCACCCAGGGTATGGTTAAAATTCAATGCTATGATTAAAATACTTCACACAAATTACAAACTTGGTATTGGGTATATTGGCTCTAGAAAACGACTGAGTGCCAACTGATGTATTAAGAACAGTGAAACACAAACTGTTCGTCATTTACATGTTTTAAATAAGCATTGATAATGCTTCATTGACGCGACTCTTCTGTGTATTGTCTATGTCATGCCAACTCTGGATGCAGGTAACAACCTAATGATTAAAACAGTTATCAGAAAGTACAAAGCCGTTAAGAAATCGCATGTTCTATAACACATCTCTAATGCAAAAATTACGAACAATATTGGGAAATGTAATAACATAATTACGTTATTAAGTATTTAATCAAACTAGATCATTTTAACTCAGTTTCACGTTCACTGCCCACGCTTTCTGTACTAAGAGGCTGCTTTAGTTTTTCGAGGCGTATTTTGTATGCATAATATATACATGTACATTGCAATGTCACGTGTTTTACTTATCTTACATCCGCCTATCAGTTTTGCTACATTTCCATTAATTAATTTCTGTACATGCTTGAAGATGTACCTTTTTCTTAGGTCATTGTATGTATGGCAGTGTATTAAAACATGACATTCATCCTTAGATTCCCTACAAAAAGGACAGTCCTTCTCAGAGCGTTGGTCTATACATTTAACATTAATTGTCTTAATTAAGAGCATTGCTACCTAGGCGGAAACGTGTAAAAGCATTCCTAACTTTTTGTATGTTAAAAAAATAAAGCTAGTTTTCACATTCTTGACACTCGTTTGAGCATGTCTTAACTCATTGGTAAGGCGCTTTAAAAATCCACACATTATTATTATTATTAAGGAACTGTACAAAGTAAATCGTTCACTACTCGCGATTTGAGTTCCAATCTTGTCGATAGCAGTCGCAAAAGGGGGGGAGGGAGCAGGGAAGGAGGGAGGGAGAAGAGAGAGAGAGAGAGAGAGAGAGAGAGAGAGAGAGAGAGAGAGAGAGAAAGAGAGAGAAAGAGAGTGAAAGAGAGTGAAAGAGAATGAAAGAGAGAGTAAAAGAGAGAGAAAGAGAGAAAGAGAGAAAGAGAGAGACAGACAGACAGACAGACAGACAGACAGACAGACAGACAGGCAGGCAGGCAGGCAGGCAGGCAGGCAGGCACGCAGGCAGGCACGCAGGCACGCAGGCACGCAGGCAGGCAGGCAGGCAGGCACGCAGGCAGGCAGGCAGGCAGGCAGGCAGGCAGGCAGACAGACAGACAGGCAGGCAGACAGACAGACAGAGGCTGGGGGTTGTGTATTTTGCAGAAAAACAGGCACTACATAGACAGACCAGCCTTCGCGTTTGTTTGCGAACACTGCTTAAGAGATATTTCACAGTAGTTTAGCACAGCCCCACAGGACACTCTAGAGCGCTATTCTGATGATCCTTCGGGACTCCAGGAAGCCTACAACTAGTAAAATAACAACAACAGCAACAACAACAACAACAACTACTAATACTACTACTACTACTACTACTACTACTGCTGCTGCTGCTGCTACTACTACTACTACTACTACTGGTACGTCTACTACTTTTACTACTACTACTACTATTTCTACTACTGCTACTATTGCTACTACCACTACTGTTACTACAACTACTTCTACTACTACTACTACTACTACTACTACTACTACTACTACTACTACTACTACTACTACTACTGCTGCTGCTGCTGCTGCTGCTGCTACTACTACTACTGCTACTACTACTACGTTTACTACTACTACTATTTCTACTACTACTACTACTACTACTACTACTACTACTACTACTACTACTACTACTACTACTACTACCACCACTACTGCTACTACAACTGTTTCTACTACTACTACTACTACTACTACTACTACTACTACTATTAACGCACGAGTGGACCACGCGCTCGATAAAAAGTTGTTAATGAACAATGCCGGAATGCGTCTGAGATCCTTACGTGGGTCTCAGTCAGGTTTCTAGCTTTCGTGCACACAGTGTGTGCTCTGAGGGCATGCCATGGGACTGTTTACCGAGTGCGATTCGCCCTCTGGAAACACATACTTGTTGTGACACGTACTACGCAGTATACTGCAATGCATGCACGGACTAAGACTACAGGTAACACCTGTTTTTGGATGAGAGCGGTCATTCACCGTACTGGCGGAACTTTTCTTTTCATTGTGCATTCAGAAAGCACTGAGAGACACTGCTTAGTCAGAAAACATTTGAATACTACCGACACACACAGACAGTTTATGAAATTACCAAATCATCAGTACGTGGTTCCGCAAGCATACGTAGAGTGACACTTCTGTCACACTCGCGCTTGTTGCAGGTATACAAAGCCTGTTCTGAACTGGACAAACCACCCCCTCGCGTACTCGGAAAACCATGTATTGAGTACGAATAGATTGGTGGGAAATTTGTTCCAAGTCCTGCAATTCGGAAAACCCTGATTTTGTTTCTAAATTGAATGTAATACTATGCATACGTCACTTCCCAAATTAGGCTGCCGAACTTGGCCAAGGTACCTCGACCCACATTTTGATTTAAATAATGTATCTATTTAAATGAACTATTGAACTACATATAGCTTTGAGAAGTCAATACTTTTCTTTGGTTACGGCTTCTTAGTATGTGTGTCAATTTTTAAAAATAAGATACAATTTATTTTCATAAAAGGATAAAATTATCAAGGCTGGATCATGGTTATTGATATAGAAATGTACTTGCAAACACAACTGCCGTCATTTCTGGAAAAGAGAACTCTACTTCCACTTACATTTCTCAAAAATACCTGCCATTCTAGCTGCACACTCTTCTATATGCAATTCATTCATGGACATTTTGTAACATGTAAATGTTTCTTTCCCAGCAGAATGATATGGTTTGTACATGAATCATGCTATGGCGAGCCAAACAAAATATATTGCATATTCAAATGTAGGGGTTTGTTTGTCTTGCTACAAAGGAAACAAATAATTTCTTTCCATAAGTTTTCACTAACTGTACAGTCAATGAACAGATGCTCCAAAGTTTCCGGTTCTGTCAAACAGAAAGAGCAGACATTACTCTGAACAATCTTTAGTTTAAACATATATTCATTAACAGGTAGTATTCTGTGCAACATTTTATACTGAAAGTTCCTAATTTTCACTTCTCTTGTTGCTACAAAGGGAATCATATAATACCGCCTCCTTGGCAAGTTAAATACTCCCAATGTTTACTCGAAACATTTTGCGAAGTAGATTTTTGACTATTTTCAATAAGAATGGTATAATTCATTCTCGCAAGTTTTGTTTTATTCTTTAACAAAAAGTTTCGAATCAGCTGTTAGTAGTTAAGGACTTAGCAGTTTGACTTCATTAATTAACACTTTCAATTAGCAGACTGTTCACCTTTTTAATTTAATGCTGTGAGTGTTTGTCTTTTTAAGCTGAGAGAGGGAGTGAGAGCGGAGAGCTAAACCCGGCAGTCGGCAAGCGGCCTGCTGCTGCGCTGCATTGCTAAAGACACCATAGGATTATTGATCCGACTTTGCCACTAACAATAACCGTAAACACTTGCAGATGTGCATTTCGATCATTTAGTTTCGTTAAAAACAAAGAAAATTACATGTTTTAGAGTGCTTTTAAAGCATGGTGGCTCTTCACTGTTTCTGAAGCAAGTTGTTTTACAAAAGGTAGCTTCTCAGTGAGTATCTTCAATCCA
>JAWQFJ010032192.1:7500-31914 GCA_034096865.1 Theodoxus fluviatilis | reverse complement strand
ATGGCCCATACAGGGGGATGCGGGGGCGGGGGTGGGAGTTTAGCAAGCAGGTGCGGTGGGGTGGAAAAGGACTGGGAGATAAAGAGGGGGTGGGGTGGGAGGTAAGGAGGAAGGTGGGGGAGGGGGAAAAGAAAGTGATTGTGAGGTGATAACTTGACAGAGGGGGATCCTGACGGGACTAGCTAGTGTCGAATACGTGCTGTTTATTACACCCACTATGACTTCCAATGCACTGCTGCTAGGGTCGTTGTTGTCGTCGTTTCCATGCCCACCACCACAAGCACCTGAGCCAGCACTGCCAGGGCTGGTAGCCTTTACATTCGTCAGTTCTTTATCATCGCTGTCGTCATCATCGTAGATGTCGCTGTTATCGGTGTAGGCGGCGATCCATAATCATGGAAGTTTCGGGCAATAATTACATCTTAATCATAGTTTTGCACATAGTTTTACACAGACAAAAGACACGAGTACACATTAACATAAATCCTTGGGCTACATAAAATCCTGGTACGGGCTGCCTGTGTTGGAGAGAGTCAGTTTTAAACTGGCCGTAATGGCCAATACATCTATGTATTCATAGTTTGGCCCCGGCCTATCTCCAACACACTGCGCCACAGCACGAACCAACCAGATCTCTACGGTCTTCTTCAGCTTTTCTGCTTTAACTTCAGAAAGCAAGCAAGTGCAGGTTTGGAGAGAGGGCATTTTCCTATGCTGACGCTCTTGTTCGGAATGCCCTACCCGTCAAACTCAGATCATTCCTGAAGTTGAAGGCGCTTAGACAAGACCAAAAAATGCGTCATTTTGGCAAATACTACAAGTGACTCGTAAATATGTGGTACCAGGGAGCGGATCAGTAGGAGTCGGAAGCAGCGCTGTATAAGCGAAGAAGAAGAAGAGGAAGAAGAAGAAGAAGAAGAGAAGAAAGAAGAAGATGAAGGAAAAGAAGAAGAAGAAGGAAGCGGAAGAAGAAAGAGAGAATAAAAGAAGGTGAAGAAGAAGAAAGGGATAGGGAAGAGAAGAGGGGAAGAGAGAAGCAAGAAGAGGGGGACCTGGAAGTAGGAAAGGCGGAAACAAGGAGGGCAAGCAAAAGGAAGGAAAGAAAGAATAGAAAAAGAAGAAGAAGAAGAGAGAAAGAAGAAAGAGAAAAGAAAGAAGAACGAAGTCAAGAAGAAGAAGAAGAAGAACGTCAACAATGTAACCGGGAAAAAAAGCGAACCACGCTAGCCGGTAGGAAAATTGACATGGAAGAGGAGGGGGAAGTTCAAGAAGAGATGTATGCCCCATATGCGGTATCACTACCAGGAATCGCACGGAGGGAACGCACACTGTCCCATGTTGTGTAAAAGGTCTGCGTTGTAAAAAAAATCCGTGTTGCGAGGGGGGAACACGAGACTGACCCCATCCGATGGAGAGGAGGAGAGCAAATGCTGTGGGGACTCGGTCGCAGGTGGCGGCACACACTAATGCCACGCAAAACGGAGCTAATTAAGGGGCATGCCGTAGATAGGAAGGACGGGTGATGCAGAAGCATCACCAAAAAAGAGTCGTGAATGAAGGGGAGAAACGTATAGGAGGAAGACAACGGTTTCTTCCTCGTCCCACCCCACCCCCCCCCCCCCCCCCCCCACCCCCTCCGCCATCCCCCCCCCTCCCCCACTCCCCCCCCCCCCCTCCCCTCACCCCATCCCCCCCCTTCCCCCGGCCCCCCCTTTCCCCCCCCCGCCCCCCCCCCCCCCCCCACCACGCCCCACCCCCCCCCCCCCCCCCAACCCCCCCCCCCCCCCCCTCCCACCCCCCCTCCACCCCTCCCACCCCCCCCCCCCCCCCCATCCTTAACCTATCCCCTACTCCCTTCCTATCACTCCGCCCCCTATGTTCCCCTCCAAACCCATGGAAGGCCATTCTTTATCCCTCTACCTTCTTTTGGCCCCCACCCCACATTCCCTCGACCTTTACAGGCCCTCCGTCATTAACCTACACCTATCTCCCCTATCATTATCCCTAGTTTGTATATCAATCAAACCCCCTTACACAACATCCCCTATTCCCATGCCTCGGAAACCCCCACCCCCCACCCACACCTCAATACCAACCCCAACCAAATAAGGGAAATTGCCACAGTTAACTTTCCTGCAGAGTGGCCGTGGGTGCTGTCAGCAGGAGGGGTCAGGCAAAGGATGAGAAGACTTTACTGCAGTTCTTGTCCAACGTTCCTGATAAGAACTATCGTGGGTTACCTCAATCTAAACCTCAACACCCTCTCAATTATTTCAAAGCCACTCTCACCAGCCCACAAAAATCCTCCCAAACTCAAACTCTGCAACCGCAAACCCCACCAACACCAAATTGTCGCATACGGACTCTATTCGATTATTGGCAACTTCTAACTTCATCTAATGGTGAAGTCTTAGAGCCAACTATACATATAGGGCCGAAAGCCGCTCTCCCCATATTGCCCACCTTCAAGAGTGACTAGGGGCCCCTGGTACCCCTTGCTGGGATGTTCGACTGTCTCTGCTCCAGTTAGCGCAAACAGGACCCCCGCTAGCCTTGTCAAGTAGCCAGTCCATGGGGCCTGCTCAAGTAGCGCCAACAGGGGGCTCCTTGTCCAGTAGTTTTTTAGCGCAACCAGGGGCCTGCTCCATTAAGCCCAGCACAGGGGCCTGCTTCCAGCTGAGCTCAGAGGGGGAATGACTAAGTAAGCTACTAACCGAGGGGGCCCGTAACTCGGACTCCAAGAGTAGTCAACCCAGGGGTATGCCTCACAAGTTTGTAAAGCGCACACATACGGTTGTCTGCCCAAGTTAGACTCCCAGCTCAGGGGCGCAACGCGTCCAGCGTCAGAGCAAATAATCACAGGCGAGCACAACTGTAGACCAGTAAGCCGCACCACCAAGGGGAACTGATCAGAAGTAGCGCAACCAGAGGGAGAGCTTAAGCAGCACCAGGTCACAAGGAGGCCGGGGGGACATCAGGCCCCCGGACAGTGGATAAGGGGACAGCTCTTGTGAAAAACGCATTCCTAATCCATCATCAGCTCTCTCTCTCTATTATGATAGATGCTACTCTCTGCTGTTAGACGATCAGAACATATATGTATCTGCACTCTATCTATATATATGATAGTCTATCTTCTCTGAGTTCAAGTCCCTCTCTCTGCTTGCTCTTCCTGTCTGTCTCTCTCTGTGTCTGTCTCTCTCTGTCTCTCTATGTCTCTCTATGTCTCTCTCTATCTCTGTCTCTCTCTCTGTCTCTGTCTCTCTCTCTCTGTCTCTCTCTGTCTGTCTGTCTCTCTCTGTCTCTCTCTCTGTCTCTCCCTCTCTCTCTGTGTCTCTCTGTCTGTTTGTTTGGTTCATAGTATATCAGTCCCCTCCCCCCTCTTTCCACACTCGTATCTATACCGTCGCCATTCTCAGCCACCCACCCAATGTACGCCTCTTCTTTCTCTCAACCCCTTACCCACCTCAACCCCTTACCAACCACCACTTCCCTTCCGCTATTGAATCCCTTACCTTCCTTATTTCTCGATCAGTCCCAGCCCTGAAACTGCCAGAATCTCCCACCCATCTTTGACCCCTGCCCACTTTTAAAATTTAGTCTACCTCAAACTCCTGCCCAACTCAACCCCATACCATTTTATCCTCCTTCCCCCATCAATCGCTTACCCAACCTATCCCCCTTCCCACGTCATTCACCTACCCATCTCATTCCCGTACTAACATTAACCACCCTTCAATTTTATGTTTATTTCCAACTTTATTCATATACACAACTAAAATGTCTATACTTACCCCAGTCCCTACATCCCTCAGTCCTTACCCGCCTCAGCCTCTACCCAACTCAGTCTATACTCATCCCAATCCCTACTCACCTCACTGCCTACCACCTCAATCCCTACTCATCTCAGTCTCTACTCACCTCAATCCCTACTCACCTCAGTCCCTACTCACCTCAATCCCTATCCATCTCAATACCTATCCACCTCACTACCTACTCACCTCAGTCCCTACTCACCTCAGTCCCTACTCACCTCAATCCCTACTCACCTCAGTCCCTACTCACCTCAATCCCTATCCATCTCAATACCTATCCACCTCACTACCTACTCACCTCAGTCCCTACTCACCTCAGTCCCTACTCACCTCAATCCCTACTCACCTCAGTCCCTACTCACCTCAGTCCCTACTCCCCTCAATCCCTAGTCACCTCAGTCCGCACTCACTTCACTCCCTACTCACCTCAATCTCTATCCACCTCAATCCCTACTCACCTTAGTCCCTACTCACCTCGATCTCTACTCACCTCAGTCCCTACTCACCTCAGTCCCTACTCACCTCAATCCCTACTCACCTCAGTCCCTACTCACCTCAGTCCCTACTCCCCTCAATCCCTAGTCACCTCAGTCCGCACTCACTTCACTCCCTACTCACCTCAATCTCTATCCACCTCAATCCCTACTCACCTTAGTCCCTACTCACCTCGATCTCTACTCACCTCAGTCCCTACTCACCTCAATCCCTACTCACCTCAGTCCGCACTCACTTCACTCCCTACTCACCTCAATCTCTATCCACCTCAATCCCTACTCACCTTAGTCCCTACTCACCTCAATCCCTAGTCACCTCAGTCGATACTCACTTCAATTCCTACTCACCTCGATCTCTACTCACCTCAATCCCTACTCACCTTAGTCCCTACTCATCTCAATCTCTACCCACCTCAATCCCTACTCACCTCAGTCCCTACTCACCTCAATCTCTACTCACCTCAATCCCTACTCACCTTAGTCCCTACTCATCTCAATCTCTACCCACCTCAATCCCTACTCACCTCAATTCCTACTCACCTCAATCTCTACCCACCTCAATCCCTACTCACCTTAGTCCCTACTCATCTCAATCTCTACCCACCTCAAACCCTACTCAACTCAGTCCCTATTTACCTCAGTCCCTACTCACTTTACTCCCTACTCACCTCAATATCTACCCACCTCAGTTCCTACTCACCTCAATCCCTACTCACCTCAATCCCTACTCACCTCAATCCCTACTCACCTCAATCCCTACTCACTTCACTCCCTACTCACCTCAATCCCTACTCACTTCACTCCCTACTCACCTCAATCCCTACCCACCTCAATCGCTACTCACTTCAATCTCTACTCACCTCAATCTCTACCCACCTCAATCCCTACTCACCTCAATCCCTACCCACCTCAATCCTACTCACCTAAGTCCCTACTCGCCTCAGTCCCTACCCACCTCAATCTCTACCCACTTCAATCCCTACTCACCTCGATCCCTACTCGCCTCAATCCCTACTCGCCTCAGTCCCTACTCACCTAAGTCCCTACTCACCATCAATACCTGCTCACCTCAGTCCCTACTCACATCAATCCTTACTCACCTCAGTCCCTACTCACATCAATCCCTACACATCCTAATCCCTACTCACCTCAATTCCTAATCACCTCAATATCTACTCACTTTATTCCTCTCTTAAGTTCAATCTTGTATACGCATCTTATTCATCTACTCACTTTAATAGATCTACTAGCCTTATCCTCATAGACACCTTATTGTTTGATTCTCCTCAAACCATCACCGATTTTAATATATACTACCTTCCTCATTCACTCAACCACCTCAGTCTCCACCTCACACCCCTACCCCCCTAGCTTCCTAGCCAAACTCACACCCCTACCCCCCTAGCTCCCTAGCCAAACTCACACCCCTACCCCCCTAGCTTCCTAGCCAAACTCACACCCCTACCCCCCAAGCTCCCTAGCCAAACTCACACCCCTACCTCCCTAGCTTCCTAGCCAAACTCACACCCATACCCCCCTAGGTTCCTAGCCAAAATCACACACCTACCCCCCTAGCTCCCTAGTCAAACTCACACCCCTATACCCCCCTAGCTCCCTAGCCAAACTCACACCCCTACCCCCCTAACTTCCTAGCCAAACTCACACCCCTACCCCCCTAGCTTCCTAGCCAAACTCACACCCCTACCCCCCTAGCTCTCTAGCCAAACTCACATTCCTACCCCCCTAGCTTCCTAAACAAACTCACACCCCTACCCCCTAGCTTCCTAGCCAAACTCACACCCCTATCCCCCTAGCTTCCTAGCCAAACTCACCCCCCTACCCCCCCTAGCTTCCTAAACAAACTCACACCCCTACCCCCCTAGCTTCCTAGCCAAACTCACACCCCTACCCCCCTAGCTTCCTAAACAAACTCACATCCCTACCCCCCTAGCTTCCTAGCCAAACTCACACCCCTACCCCCCTAGCTTCCTAAACAAACTCACACCCCTACCCCCCTAGCTTCCTAGCCAAACTCACATCCCTACCCCCCTAGCTTCCTAAAGAAACTCACACCCCTACCCCCCTAGCTTCCTAGCCAAACTCACCCCCCTACCCCCCTAGCTTCCTAGCCAAACTCACACGCCTACCTCCCTAGCTTCCTAAACAAACTCACACCCCTACCCCCCTAGCTTCCTAGCCAAACTCACACCCCTACCCCACCTAGCTTACTAGCCAAACTCACACTCCTACCCCCCTAGCTTCTTAGCCAAACTTACACCCCTACCCTCCCTAGCTTCCTAGCCAAACTCACACTCCAACCCCCCTAGCTTCCTAGCCAAACTCACACCCCTACCCACCCACCGCAGTCCTCTACTAACCCGATCTCTTATTCATTCCAAACCCCGACAAACACCAATCTACTACCCTCCTCATTACCTACTCACCTCACTCCCCTGCCCACTTCACCGTCGTTCCCGCCTCTTTCCCCACTTAATTCAAACTTCGACAAATTCCATATACTACCCATCTCCCCTCCCTCACCACGCCATCCCTGCGTATTTCCATAATATCCTGAGATTTGGGATGCCTGCAGTAAACAGACAAACATTACAGCTAGAACTGTATGGATATATGCAAGGACAAGAAAAGAAGAAAAAATATGGGTTTCCCACCGTCAGACGATTTCACGTTTCCTGAAAATTTTATGGCGTCAGAAACTAATTTTTTAATTTGTTTTTTCGTTGCCCTCGGATCGAAGAAGTTAGTTTCTCTTCTGATAGTGCACACTTTCTCCTCCTGTCATGGCTTTTAATAATTCAAGACTTGAATTTAGACATCACACAGTTCGGTGCCTCCGTGACAGCCTTTTTTGGTTTCTTTAATGCTATTTCTTGAACTTTTTGTGCCAACCTCTGCTTTTTGTTTTTGTCATGCTTTCTTTTCAGGAAGTTCGTCTGATGGCAAAGGAGCAAAGATGAAGTTGGAAATCGAGGACATGGGTTGAGTGATGTTGGGGTGGTGGTGGGGGAGGAGAAGGATTCCTGCCTGAGTGCGCATGCGTATTTAGCTCTGTAGTCCCTGTAGCTCCTTTCTCCGCCCTTGTCTGGCATTCCTGTTCCCCACTCCTCCATCCATTTTAGGCTATTTTTCCTGGCCTCTTTGCAAGGCAGGTGTTACTGTCCATGCTACTTCATTGCTTGAGACATGGCTTGCTCTCACTCTAACCCGCTCTGCTGGTTTATTAGTCAACGACCTTACAGAGCCTGCACACCCTCATTCATCTCACCTCGTCTCGATCTTCTTCCTTCCATGGAATCTGTTCCCCGAAGCGCGTTGTATAAGATAAGCGCCCCGGGGCTCTTTGAGCCAGTTTCCCCTCCCTCTGATGCAAAATGAGCCAGTTTCCCCTCCCTCTGATGTAAAATGAGCCAGTTTCCCCTCCCTCTGATGCAAAATGAGCCAGTTTCCCCTCCCTCTGATGCAAAATGAGTCAGTTTCCCCTCCCTCTGATGCAAAATGACCCAGTTTCCCCTCCCTCTGATGCAAAATGAGCCAGTTTCCCCTCCCTCTGATGCAAAATGAGCCAGTTTCCCCTCCCTCTGATGCAAAATGAGCCAGTTTCCCCTCCCTCTGATGTAAAATGAGCCAGTTTCCCCTCCCTCTGATGCAAAATGAGCCAGTTTCCCCTCCCTCTGATGCAAAATGAGTCAGTTTCCCCTCCCTCTGATGTAAAATGAGCCAGTTTTCCCTCCCTCTGATGCAAAATGAGTGAGTTTCCCCTCCCTCTGATGCAAAATGAGTCAGTTTCTCCTCCCTCTGATGCAAAATGAGCCAGTTTCCCCTCCCTCTGATGCAAAATGAGCCAGTTTCCCCTCCCTCTGATGTCAAATGAGTCAATTTCCCTCCCTCTGATGCAAAATGAGTCAGTTTCCCCTCCCTCTGATGCAAAATGAGCCAGTTTTCCCTCCCTCTGATGCAAAATGAGTCAGTTTCCCCTCCCTCTGATGCAAAATGAGCCAGTTTCCCCTCCCTCTGATGCAAAATGAGTCAGTTTCCCCTCCCTCTGATGCAAAATGAGTCAGTTTCCTCTCCCTCTGATGCAAAATGAGTCAGTTTCCCCTCCCTCTGATGCAAAATGAGTCAGTTTCCCCTCCCTCTGATGCAAAATGAGTGAGTTTCCCCTCCCTCTGATGCAAAATGAGTCAGTTTCCCCTCCCTCTGATGCAAAATGAGCCAGTTTCCCCTCTCTCTGATGCAAAAAGAGCCAGTTTCCCCTCCCTCTGATGCAAAATGAGCCAGTTTCCCCTCCCTCTGATGCAAAATGAGTCAGTTTCCCCTCCCTCTGATGCAAAATGAGTCAGTTTCCCCTCCCTCTGATGCAATCTGAGTCAGTTTCCCCTCCCTCTGATGCAAAATGAGTCAATTTCCCCTCCCTCTGATGCAATCTGAGTCAGTTTCCCCTCCCTCTGATGCAAAATGAGTCAGTTTCCCCTCCCTCTGATGCAAAATGAGTCAGTTTCCCCTCCCTCTGATGCAAAATGAGTCAGTTCCCCCTCTGATGCAAAATGAGTCAGTTTCTCCTCCCTCTGATGCAAAATGAGCCAGTTTCCCCTCCCTCTGATGCAAAATGAGTCAGTTTCCCCTCCCTCTGATGCAAAATGAGTGAGTTTCTCCTCCCTCTGATGCAAAATGAGTCAGTTTCCCCTCCCTCTGATGCAAAATGAGTCAGTTTCCCCTCCCTCTGATGCAAAATGAGCCAGTTTCCCCTCCCTCTGATGCAAAATGAGTCAGTTTCCCCTCTGATGCAAAATGAGTCAGTTTCCTCTCCCTCTGATGCAAAATGAGTCAGTTTCCCCTCCCTCTGATGCAAAATGAGTCAGTTTCCCCTCCCTCTGATGCAAAATGAGTCCTCTCCCTCTGATGCAAAATGAGTCAGAGCGCCTCGGGTCGCTCGCCTTGTACAACGCGCAGCTGCCACTTCAAGGCTTGCAGTTCACAGCTGCCACTTCAAGGCTTGCAGTTCACAGCTGCCACTTCAAGGCTTGCAGTTCACAGCTGCCACTTCAAGGCTTGCAGTTCACAGCTGCCACTTCAAGGCTTGCAGTTCACAGCTGCCACTTCAAGGCTTGCAGTTCACAGCTGCCACTTCAAGGCTTGCAGTTCACAGCTGCCACTTCAAGGCTTGCAGTTCACAGCTGCCACTTCAAGGCTTGCAGTTCACAGCTGCCACTTCAAGGCTTGCAGTTCACAGCTGCCACATCAAGGCTTGCAGTTCACAGCTGGCACTTCAAGGCTTGCAGTTCACAGCTGCCACTTCAAGGCTTGCAGTTCCCAGCTGCCACTTCAAGGCTTTCAGTTTCCAACTGCCACTTCAAGGATTGCAGTTCCCAGCTGCCACTTCAAGCCTTGCAGTTCACAGCTGCCACTTCAAGGCTTGCAGTTCACAGCTGCCACTTCAAGGCTTGCAGTTCACAGCTGCCACTTCAAGCCTTGCAGTTCACAGCTGCCACTTTAAGGCTTGCAGTTCACAGCTGCCACTTCAAGGCTTACAGTTCACAGCTGCCACTTCAAGGCTTGCAGTTCACAGCTGCCACTTCAAGGCTTGCAGTTCACAGCTGCCACTTCAAGGCTTGCAGTTCACAGCTGCCACTTCAAGGCTTGCAGTTCACAGCTGCCACTTCAAGCCTTGCAGTTCACAGCTGCCACTTCAAGGCTTGCAGTTCACAGCTGCCACTTCAAGGCTTACAGTTCCTAGCTGCCACTTCAAGGCTTGCAGTTCACAGCTGCCACTTCAAGGCTTGCACTTCAAGTCACGGGCTGGAACATTCTTCATCCCACGTCCACCGGGAAATACGTAGTTCCCACCTTGGTGTTCCCGGCAGGCGAAACTTCTCCAGCCTTCCCATCTTTTCATTGGTCTACGCAAAACTGACCTAATTACCAGGGAACTGGTAGTCTGACAAGAAGGATTTTCTCATCTACCCCGGCAAGCTGCGTGTACCATTGATCCAGCGGGTCAGCAGAGGTGGATCACTACGCATGATAGTGGGTGTATGACAAGGCATGATAGTGGGTGTATAACAATGCATGATAGTGGGTGTACGACAAGGCATGATAGTGGGTGTATGACAAGGAATGATAGTGGGTGTATGACAAGGCATGATAGTGGGTGTATGACAAGGCATGATAGTGGGTGTATGACAAGGCATGATAGTGGGTGTATGACAAGGCATGATAGTGGGTGTATGACAAGGCATGATAGTGGGTGTATGACAAGGAATGATAGTGGGTGTATGACAAGGCATGATAGTGGGTGTATGACAAGGCATGATAGTGGGTGTATGACAAGGCATGATAGTGGGTGTACGACAAGGCATGATAGTGGGTGTATGACAAGGCATGATAGTGGCTGTATGACAAGGCATGATAGTGGCTGTATGACAAGGCATGATAGTGGCTGTATGACAAGGCATGATAGTGGGTGTATGACAAGGCACGATATTGGGTGGACGACAAGGCATGATAGTGGCTGTATGACAAGGCATGATAGTGGGTGTATGACAAGGCATGATAGTGGGTGTATGACAAGGCATGATAGTGGGTGTATGACAAGGCATGATAGTGGGTGTATGACAAGGCATGATAGTGGCTGTATGACAAGGCATGATAGTGGATGTATGACAAGGCATGATGGTGGATGTATGGCAAGACATGATGGTGGATGTATGACAAGACATGATGGTGGATGTATGACAAGGCATGATAGTGGGTGTATGACAAGGCATGATGGTGGGTGTATGACAAGGCATGATAGTGGGTGTATGACAACGCATGATAGTGGGTGTATGGCAAGGCATGATAGTAAGTGTATGACAAAGCATGATAGTGGGTGTATGACAAGGCATGATAGTAAGTGTATGACAAAGCATAATAGTCGGTGTATGACAAGGCATGATAGTGGGTGTTTGATAAGGCATGATAGTGGGTGTTTGACAATACATGATAGTGGGTGTATGACAAGGCATGATAGTGTTTATATGGCAATGCATGATAGTGGGTGTATGACAAGGCATGATAGTGGGTGTATGACAAGGCATGATAGTGGCTGTATGACATGGCATGATAACGCTTGTATGACAAGGCCTGATAGTGGGTGTATGACAAGGCATGATAGTGAGTGTATGACAAGGCATGATAGTGGGTGTATAACAAGGCATGATAGTGGGTGTATGACAAGACATGCAAGTGGGTGTATGACAAGGCATGATAGTGGGTGTATAACAATGCATGATATAGGGTGTATGACAAGGCATGATAGTGGGTGTATGACAAGGCATGCAAGTGGGTGTATGACATGGCATGATAGTGGCTGTATGACATGGCATGATAACGCTTGTATGACAAGGCCTGATAGTGGGTGTATGACAAGGCAAGATAGTGGGTGTATGACAAGGCATGATGGTGTTTATATGGCAATGCATGATAGTGGGTGTATGACAAGGCATGATAGTGGGTGTATGACAAGGCATTATAGTGGGTGTATAACAAGGCATGATAGTGGGTGTATGACAAGGCATGCGAGTGGGTGTATGACAAGGCATGATAGTGGGTGTATAACAATGCATGATAGTGGGTGTATGACAAGGCATGATAGTGGGTGTATGACAAGGCATGATGGTGGATGTATGGCAAGACATGATGGTGGATGCATGACAAGGCATGATGGTGGATGTATGACAAGGCATGATAGTGGGTGTATGACAAGGCATGATAGTGGGTGTATGACAAGGCATGATAGTGGGTGTATGACAAGGCATGATAGTGGGTGTATGACAAGGAATGATAGTGGGTGTATGACAAAGCATGATAGTGGGTGTATGACAAGGCATGATAGTGGGTGTATGACAAGGCATGATAGTGGGTGTATGACAAGGCATGATAGTGGGTGTATGACAAGGCATGATAGTGGGTGTATAACAAGGCATGATAGTGGATGTATGACAAGGCATGATAGTGGGTGTATAACAAGGCATGATAGTGGGTGTATGACAAGACATGCAAGTGGGTGTATGACAAGGCATGATAGTGGGTGTATAACAATGCATGATATAGGGTGTATGACAAGGCATGATAGTGGGTGTATGACAAGGCATGCAAGTGGGTGTATGACATGGCATGATAGTGGCTGTATGACATGGCATGATAACGCTTGTATGACAAGGCCTGATAGTGGGTGTATGACAAGGCAAGATAGTGGGTGTATGACAAGGCATGATGGTGTTTATATGGCAATGCATGATAGTGGGTGTATGACAAGGCATGATAGTGGGTGTATGACAAGGCATTATAGTGGGTGTATAACAAGGCATGATAGTGGGTGTATGACAAGGCATGCGAGTGGGTGTATGACAAGGCATGATAGTGGGTGTATAACAATGCATGATAGTGGGTGTATGACAAGGCATGATAGTGGGTGTATGACAAGGCATGATGGTGGATGTATGGCAAGACATGATGGTGGATGCATGACAAGGCATGATGGTGGATGTATGACAAGGCATGATAGTGGGTGTATGACAAGGCATGATAGTGGGTGTATGACAAGGCATGATAGTGGGTGTATGACAAGGCATGATAGTGGGTGTATGACAAGGAATGATAGTGGGTGTATGACAAAGCATGATAGTGGGTGTATGACAAGGCATGATAGTGGGTGTATGACAAGGCATGATAGTGGGTGTATGACAAGGCATGATAGTGGGTGTATGACAAGGCATGATAGTGGGTGTATAACAAGGCATGATAGTGGATGTATGACAAGGCATGATAGTGGGTGTATGACAATACATGATAGTGGGTGTATGACAAGGCATGATAGTGGGTGTATGACAAGGCATGATAGTGGGTGTATGACAAGGCATGATTGTGGGTGTACGGCAAGGCATGATTGTGGGTGTATGACAAGGCATGATAGTGGGTGTATGGCAAGGCATGATGGTGGCTGTATGACAAAGCATGATGGTGGCTGTATGACAAAGCATGATGGTGGCTGTATGACAAGGCGGGCAAAGGGTCGGGGGTTAGTGGGGTGAGGGGGAGTTTTGCAGAGTGCTCTGAGGTAGAGAACAGGCGTTACAATTTTTTTTAAAGTAATGCTGAAAATAAGAACAAGATGGAAAGAAAGTGAGCAGATAGGAGAGATGGAGGTGGGGATTGGGGGATGGGGTGGGGGTGGGGAGGGTTGGAGGAGAAGTGAGTTGGACTAGAAGGGATGTTTTCATCTTTCTCGTCATGTTACATCGACCGTTACGTCATCTGAGCCGCGTTCCCGAGATTATGTGCGGTTCGCATTGATAGGTATCATAAACGTTCGGAGGCGAGCGCTCACGGCGAGCGTTTGAAGTGCTCAGGTTCAGTTAGAAGGAAAGCTTTGCACTTAGCCAGCACTCACTGCGAAAGCGCTTCGCTGAACTTCTTCATACCCATCGATACCAATCGCTATCTGCTGGGGAACGTGCATGTGGTACAGAGAGGAAGATCATTATGCTGAACAGTTGGGAGAGGGTGAGCTGAGAGAGAGAAGTACTTGACCGCGAGGTGGGAAAACAGAGGTTATAGACAGGAGATGATGATGATAATGGTGGTGGTGGTGGTGGTGGTGGTGGTGGTGGTGGTGATGATGATGATGATGATGATGATGATGATGATGATGATGATGATGATGATGATAAGACGAGGTTGAAGAAGAGGATGTAGTGGGCAAAGAAGGGGTGGGGGGAGGCAGAGAAGCCTGAGCGGGATGGGGATGGGGGAATGGAGAGAGAGGGTTGACAAGGGGGAAAGGAGTGAAGAGGAGTGGGGAGGGGTGGGTAGGGAGGGGGGAGGAGTTGGGAAGGGGTGTGGGGGATAGGGATGGGTGTATGGGATGGGGAGGGGGGATGCAGAGAGGGCGATGAGGAAAAAGGATGGGGATAAAGGTTGAGGAGGGGGGATGGAGAGGGGGATGAGGAGGGGGGGTAGAGAGAGGGAAGATGAGGATGGGACGGGGAGGGGGGAGAGGGAAGGGGGGAGGAGGAGGGGTGCGAATGGGGGAGGAGGGGGCATGGGGAGGGGGGGATGTATAGAGGGGGGATGGAGAGGGGATGAGATGGGGTAGTGGATAGAGGGGGATGAGGAGGGGGGTGAGGAAGGGGGATGAGGAGGGGGGTGAGGAAGGGGGATGAGGAGGGGGGTTGAGAAGGGGGGATGAGGAGGGGAGATAGGGATGAGGATGGGGAATGGGAAGGAGGAGAGTGGAGAGGAAGGGTTGGATAATTGGCGATGGGGGATGGAGATTAGAGGATGGGAATGGGAGGGGGTGGGGAGCAGGTGAGTGGTGAAAGAGAATGCGGAGGAGGGATGGGGGTGGAGGGACATAGAGGGGGATGAAGATGGAGGGATAGGGAGAGGAGGTGGGGATAGGGGGCATTAGGATAGAGGGATGACGAAGGGGGGATGAGGATAGGGGTGATGTGGATGAGTTATGGGGATGGAGGAATGGGAAGGGGAGGGGGATCGGGGAATGGAAAGGGGGGAGGGGGTGGAGGGAGGGGGAGGGGGGTGGGCAAGAGAAGGGGGGACGGGGGATGGAGATGGGGGGATGGTTATGGAGGGATAGGAGGAAATAGGGTGGGAGGGATGTGGAGGGAGGGATGGGAAAGTGGGGGTTGGGATGGGGGGATGCGAGTATTTATTGCAGAGATCGGACGTTCGAGAAGGAGAGCTGGAGTTCAGGACAAGTGGGAAGGTGAAGAAGCTGAGGGAAGCAGACGTGTAGACGTGGCTGCAAATGGCAAAGACGTGTCCATACTTCCTTCCTGTCTTCTCGCACTGACCTGCTCCAAGAAGTGCCACCCCCACCCCCACTCCCACCCCCACCCCGCTGGCAAAGCGGGCAGAGCGCGTTAGGGTAGTTGATAAGATAGAGGAGGGATGAGGATGAGGGAATGTGGGTATGCGTGTTAGTATATATGTGTGTGTGTGTGTGTGTTTGTGTATGTTTGTGTGTGTGTGTATGTGTGTGTGTGTGTATGTTTGTGTGTGTATGTTTGTGTGTGTGTGTGTATGTGTGTGTGTGTATGTCTGTGTGTATGTGCGTGATTGTGATATGTGTACCTCCGTATGTATTTGTGTGCGCGCGCGCGAGCGCATGCTTGTATCTTAAAGCCGAATGTTTAAGCTTTCCAATAGTACCAGTATTATACTTGCATCTTGAAAATTCTGGAAGTAAGAAACATTTTAATGAACACCGCAATGAAACGCAAAGTTAGAAATAAAATTGCAATACGAGCAATACTTCTTCATTTTTTGGTTACGTAACATATTCTCATGCACGGACTGTTCTGTAACGGGAAGAGAGTAGATATAGCAAGCTTTGCAAATATGTAAGATACGCCAATATCAGTGAAAGTTGTCGCGACGAGGGAAAAGCCTTAAGGCGCCTACACACGTACCGGTTGTCCCCCGATTTTGCTGCCGATCCGGTCAAGAATCGGAACGGTTGACTCATTTGCATACAATCCGGCCCGGTTCTTGTCAGTAGGGCAGGCTCTATTCCCCGACCTGGTCCCAACCAATTCCTATGCCGGGCAACGCGAGAACGAGGCGCGGAGCCTCGTTGCGTTCTGGCGACAAGTTGCAAAATTAAATGGCGGACCTGTCTATGCTTCGCACAGAAAACGCTGTATTTGGGGATACTAGAAACCCATCCAAAGAAAATGTAAGCCATGAACAGCATTAATTTATCAAAGCTGTATGTTGAATGCATCAATAGGTCGTGAAAGCTCCTACGTTTTAAAATTGGAAATGCAGGTCGACGCATATAGATCTACACGATCAAGCATCTGTCCGCGGCTCGACTGTTATCGTTGCGTGTTCGCACAGAAAACGCTGTATTTGGGGATACTAGAAACCCATCCAAAGAAAATGTAAGCCATGAACAGCATTAATTTATCAAAGATGTATGTTGAATGCATCAATAGGTCGTGAAAGCTCCTACATTTTAAAATTGGAAATGCGGGTCAATGCATCCACACAGTCGGCACGGCTCGACTGCTTAATCGTTGCGTGTGGCTATCAACCCGATTTTTACACGCACGGTCAGACTGGATCGGGAGCAAAATCAGCCTGAAAAACGGTATGTGTGTAGTAGCCTTTAGTTGGACTCATTGGAGTCTAATTACCTCTTTGCTTTTAGAGAGTTGGGACAATCACAGTCATTTATTATTTATTATCGTATGTTGATTTGCATTACATATCAGCAGCAGATTGATTCTAGAAGGGTTCTAAAGTAGGAAAACGCCCAAAACAGAAAATATGCCTGGTTGACCCCACCTGATGCTACAGGACTGTGCCTCTCACATAACCAATGTGACTTGTGACGACTCGTTTCCCGGTGTTCGGTCACAAATTACATTTCTTGCTGACTTGAAAAAGGAATGTGTAACACTCCACCTATATATTATCCTTGTACTGCTCTATTTGTTCACGAATCTACGTAATGCATGGTGTTACAGTAATCAGATGAATCATCTATACACATGGTGGAGTTTTATGGCCTTCTACACACACGATACAGTTTTACTGGTCATCTATAGACATGGTGGAATTTTACTGGCCATCTATACCAATGGTGCAGTTTTACTGGTCATCTACACACATGGTGCAGTTTTACTGGTCATCTATACACATGGTGGAATTTTACTGGCCATCTATACCAATGGTGCAGTTTTACTGGTCATCTACACACATGGTGCAGTTTTACTGGTCATCTATACACATTTCGGAATTTTACTGGTCATCTACACACATGGTGCAGTTTTACTGGTCATCTACACACATGGTACAGATTTACTGGTCATTTACACACATGGTGCAGTTTTACTGGTCATCTACACACATGGTGCAGTTTTACTGGTCATCTATACACATGGTGCAGTTTTACTGGTCATTTACACACATGGTGCAGTTTTACTGGTCATCTATACACACGGTGCAGTTTTACTGGTCATCTACACACATGTTGCAGTTTTACTGGTCATCTACACACATGGTGCAGTTTTACTGGTCATCTATACACATGGTGGAATTTTACTGGTCATCTACACACATGTTGCAGTTTTACTGGTCATCTACACACATGGTGCAGTTTTACTGGTCATCTATACACATGGTGGAATTTTACTGGTCATCTACACACATGGTGCAGTTTTACTGGTCATCTACACACATGTTGCAGTTTTACTGGTCATCTACACACATGGTGGAATTTTACTGGTCATCTATACACATGGTGGAATTTTACTGGTCATCTACACACATGGTGCAGTTTTACTGGTAATCTACACACATGGTGCAGTTTTACTGGTCATCTACACACATGTTGCAGTTTTACTGGTCATCTACACACATGGTGGAATTTTACTGGTCATCTATACACATGGTGGAATTTTACTGGTCATCTACACACATGTTGCAGTTTTACTGGTCATCTATACACATGGTGCAGTTTTACTGGTCATCTATACCAATGGTGCAGTTTTACTGGCCATCTATACACATGGTGCAGATTTACTGGTCATCTACACACATGTTGCAGTTTTACTGGTCATCTACACACATGGTGGAATTTTACTGGTCATCTACACACATGTTGCAGTTTTACTGGTCATCTATACACATGGTGGAATTTTACTGGTCATCTACACACATGGTGCAGTTTTACTGGTCATCTACACACATGTTGCAGTTTTACTGGTCATCTATACACATGGTGGAATTTTACTGGTCATCTATACCAATGGTGCAGTTTTACTGGTTATCTACACACATGGTGCAGTTTTACTGGTCATCTATACACATGGTGCAGTTTTACTGGTCATCTATACCAATGGTGCAGTTTTACTGGTCATCTACACACATGGTGCAGTTTTACTGGTCATCTATACACATGGTGCAGTTTTACTGGTTATCTACACACATGGTGCAGTTTTACTGGTCATCTACACACATGGTGCAGTTTTACTGGTCATCTATACACATGGTGGAATTTTACTGGTCATCTATACCAATGGTGCAGTTTTACTGGTTATCTACACACATGGTGCAGTTTTACTGGTCATCTATACACATGGTGCAGTTTTACTGGTCATCTACACATATGGTGCAGTTTTACTGGTCATCTATACCAATGGTGCAGTTTTACTGGTCATCTATACCAATGGTGCAGTTTTACTGGCCATCTATACACATGGTGCAGATTTACTGGTCATCTACACACATGGTACAGTTTTACTGGTCATCTATACCAATGGTGCAGTTTTACTGGTCATCTAGAAACAAATGGTACACTTTTATTGGTCATCTATGCACATGGTGGAGTGTTATGGCCATCTATACACATGGTGGGGTTTTATGGCCATCTATACACATGGTGCAGTTTTATGGCCATCTATACACATGGTGGAGTTTTATGACCATATATACACATGGTGCAGATTTACTGGTCATCTACACACATGGTACAGTTTTACTGGTCATCTATACCAATGGTGCAGTTTTACTGGTCATCTAGAAACAAATGGTACACTTTTATTGGTCATCTATGCACATGGTGGAGTGTTATGGCCATCTATACACATGGTGGGGTTTTATGGCCATCTATACACATGGTGCAGTTTTATGGCCATCTATACACATGGTGGGGTTTTATGGCCATCTATACACATGGTGCAGTTTTACTGGTCATCTACACACATGGTACAGTTTTACTGGTCATCTATACCAATGGTGCAGTTTTACTGGTCATCTAGAAACAAATGGTACACTTTTATTGGTCATCTATGCACATGGTGGAGTGTTATGGCCATCTATACACATGGTGGGGTTTTATGGCCATCTATACACATGGTGCAGTTTTATGGCCATCTATACACATGGTGGGGTTTTATGGCCATCTATACACATGGTGCAGTTTTATGGCCATCTATACACATGGTGGAGTTTTACTGGCCTTCTATACACATGGTGGAGTTTTATGGCCATCTATACACATGGTGGAGTTTTATGGCCATCTATACACATGGTGG
The DNA here is from genome assembly GCA_034096865.1 of Theodoxus fluviatilis. Lineage (NCBI taxonomy): Eukaryota > Metazoa > Mollusca > Gastropoda > Cycloneritida > Neritidae > Theodoxus > Theodoxus fluviatilis. The sequence goes on along the minus strand of JAWQFJ010032192.1, from coordinate 12,480 downwards.
GGTTTCACTGGCCATCTATACACATGGTGCAGTTTTACTGGGCCATCTATACACAAATCATTTCTCTGGTCATGTATACACATAATACAATTTTCCTGGCCTTCTATACACATCGAAAGTTTTACTGGCCTTCTATACACATGGTGGATTTTTATGGCCATCTATGCACATGACGGATTTTTATGGCCATCTATGCACATGGCGGATTTTTATGGCCATCTATACACATGGTGGAGTTTCACTGGCCATCTATACGCATATCATTTCACTGGACATCTATACACATATCATTTCACTGGTTATATATACACATGGTACAATTTTACTGGCCATCTATGCACACAGTACAATTTTTCTGGCCATCTATTCACATGGTGCAGTTGTACTGGCCATCTACACCTATGGTGGAGTTTTACTGGCCATTTTTACACATGGTGAAGTTTCATTATCCAATGAGGATGTTGCTTTGACCTCGAGACCAATTAAATAACCCTTTCTATATAAATTTATGTATGGTTGTTTAAGCAAAGGTTTATCAGTACACTTGGAAAACCGTTTCCTAAAAAATGCCCGTTTCCAGTACCCACGTATGCAAAGATATAAATCATCAACCATATGGACATAATCATCAGGAACATTTAAGCACATTTTGAAGAGAATTCACAGCAATTTTCGAGGATGAAATAATATGAAAATTGTCAAGTGCTTAGGACGTACTCTTTGAGGATGTGTCACATTGAAATAATTTCAATGCTCACGCACTTGTTGTAAAATCCGGGACAAATCGAGAGCATCCTGGAGGTTTCCAGCCACGACGCAGGGCCCACGCTGAAAAGACAGTTGCTTGGTTGCACCAAAGAACTTGAGACAACAAGAAGCGTCACTCTACTATCTTGTATAGTAAAAAAAGCAGGACGAGATTTTGCTTACGTCACAGGTACTTTTTACGCCACAGTCACTCACGAGTAATTTTTGCTGACTTCCCTTTAGCAAAGATTATAGGTTACACAAAGATAGCTCATGCCGAGCTTTTGCTATATAGACGTTATTCACGCAGCGGCCATTTTGAATCGAAAACGAGACTGGGTAGGTAAATTTAATGGCGGCCAGCGTCTATGGCGAAACCGAAGGCTCATAGACACTGCTGTGTTCCTTATTGCGAGAACGATGATCGGTATGACGAGAACTCCAGACTGTCCTTTTTCAAATTCCCCACAGACAAGAAGCAGAAGAAACTGTGGATCTGGAAGATTTAGATAAGATAGACCAACAGCTGGAACCGACCACCAACCTACGCTCCTTACCTTCGAAAAGTTTTCCAAATTTGAAGGCGCGGTGAGTTGCAGATAGCGTATGGAGGGAAACATCTGGATGAAAGTTGAAGGATGTGCGCGCGTGAATTGGTGTGTGGTGTCAGTTGTGTCATTTTAGCAAGCGGTGCTGGGACTGTGAGCGGGAGAAAGAAGAAAAAAGTTTGAGCGACTCGTGTCGTCTGCTTGTGCTCGCGACAAGGTAGATGCGAGCAGACGACAGTTTAGCCGCCTGCAGCAGAGCGAGGGTGACACACAAAAGCAACACTCGCTTAGTAGGGATGCCAAAGGGTCCTTCATAAAAAAACACCCCCCAGAAATACGCACAAAGGCACAGAATCCGGTGCTTCATCACTGTCGCTACTGCCGCTTCCATAGTCTGCAACAAAGGCAGCCATCTTTAAAGCGCAGAGTGCGTACCGCAGTGAATGAAAGGAAATTTTCTCATTGGCTGAAAATACCGGCAACTCGTGTCGTCTGCTTGTGCTCGCGACAAGGTAGATGCGAGCAGACGACAGTTTAGCCGCCTGCAGCAGAGCTTCTTCTGCTTCTTGTCTGTGGGGAATTTGAAAAAGGACAGTCTGGAGTTCTCGTCATACCGATCATCGTTCTCGCAATAAGGAACACAGCAGTGTCTATGAGCCTTCGGTTTCGCCATAGACGCTGGCCGCCATTAAATTTACCTACCCAGTCTCGTTTTCGATTCAAAATGGCCGCTGCGTGAATAACGTCTATAGAGTTACAAGACGCTCGGAACGCAGCGCCCCAAGCGGCCAGGACTATGGGGAAGTAAGCACACTGCTTAGATACATGTAAAAAGTGCTTGTTTGTCGACGCGTTTCTGATGCATTCCGATCATGTTTGTGAATACATTTACGGTGTAATGTGTAATAAAATGATTTGCTGCAATAATGGGGGTGTTTTGGCTTTGTTTTTTTTGTTGTAGCAGGCGTTGTGAAATCGAAATATTTGGTTCATCTAAATGGATGCTTCTGCGCATGCGCGTGAGCCTATAGTCCGTTTAAACATTGCTCTGTCAGTGGACGCTACTGACTTCGCACGCCCGGGGAGTTATGCCATGAACAAGTGAAAACGTGTCAGTCACTGATGCGCTATGGCATTGCTGTGAATTAACAAGTGAAAACTTGTCAGTTACTGCTGCTCTATATATATGGTATTGCTGTGAATGAACAAGTAAAAACTTGTCAGTCACTGATGCGCTATGGTATTGCTGTGAATGAACAAGTGAAACTTGTCTGTCACTGCTGCTCTATGGTATTGCTGTGAATGAACAAGTGAACGAATAGAGTTTCTTTAAAACGACTACTGGAAGGTGTTGCTTAGCCCATCTAGTTGGAAAGTAATAGGTCAGCGTCAATATGTGTCAAACATTTGATTGCATTTACATCTGCTTTCATCATGTTGACACCGGTCTATTCCTCGCAAGATCTTGCAAGGTTCCTAGCGTAAGCAACGCACTTGCATTTTCGACTTTCCTATTATAGGCTAGGTACTACGTAAGGAAAGGAGACGCTTTATATAACTCATATTCCACACTTTCACCGTCTTTTCCTTCCACTTTTCAAACTTCCACATCCATATCTCTCTCTCTCTCTCTCTCTCTCTCTATCTGTCTCTCTATCTCTCTCTCTCTGGCTCTCTCTCTCTCTCTCTCTCTCTTCGTTATTCTTCTCTTTGCACTATCTCCCTTCCTCTTTCTTTCCACGCCCGTGACGTGTTGTGAGCTAGAAGCCCCTATCAGCTCTTCGCTCAATCAATAAATTTGCCACCAGAAAACGACGCTAAGCAAAAGCAACTGGATCCGTACTGCGAGAGAGGCAGAATGGGGGATGGGGTGGGGGTGGGACGGGAGGGGTGGGGTGGGGAGGAGAAGACAGAACGCCTTGGGAGGTGAGAGGGAGGGAGGGGGGAAGGGTGATATGATGGATGCAGGGGAGGATGACAGAATGGGAATATGGGGTGAATGCAGGGGGTGAATGGAAGTGTCTTTCATTGAATTCTATGCTCAACAGCAAGGGTGGTGGGGGTGGGATGGGGTGGGTGGGGTGGAGTGTGGTTGAGTGGAGAGAGAGAGAGAGAGAGAGAGAGAGAGAGAGAGAGAGAGAGAGAGAGAGAGAGAGAGAGAGAGCATGAACGAAAGAGACAGACAGAAGGAGAGAGAGAAATTGGGGGGATAAGGGTGAACGATGGAGAGAGAGAGAGAGGGAGAGAGAGAGAAACTTAGAAAAAGCGACGGAGAGAGAGCAGGGCCGGATCTAGGGGGGGTGCTGGGGGTGCTCGAGCACCCCCCCCCCAAAAAAAACAAAAACAAAAAAAAACCTCCGTGGCAGCCGGGAGTTGGGGGAAGGAGGGAGGGGGGGGGGGGGTGGTTGCTCAAATATGTTGATCTACTTCCCACCTCATCGGATATCGGCACACTTTGCTTGGTAGCAGAGACAGTATAGTTAGTAAAAAGCTTGGGAAGGAGGGGGGGGGGGGGCTAAAAGATGCTGGGCCCAGATGCTGTACTACTCTCCACTTGGTATAAGCACACTCTACTTGGCAGCCAAGGTAGCTGGGGAGGGAGGGGGGGGGGGGGGGTGCTGCTATAATTAAGATGCCTTCCTTTTGCTACTCGCACAGACAAATCAAACCCGGGCAGAGACAGGAAGAATCTGTGACCAAACAAAAACTCTTGGAAATGACCGCACTGCCAGATTGCACAGATTTGCACCATTTTTCTCAAAATTTTCCGGGGGGGCATGCCCCCGGACCCCCCTAGAGGGGCGTGCCTGCTTCGCAGGCACGCACTCGTGGCTTCGCCACTTCGATGAGAAGACCCTAAAACAATTTTAAGCACCCCCCCTCAAAAAACTTTGATCCGGCCCTGGAGAGAGAGAGAGAGAGAGAGAGAGAGAGAGAGAGAGACAGCCAGAATGACAGACAGACAGTCAGACTGACAGACGGTCAGACAGACAGACAGACAGACAGACAGACAGACAGACAGATCGAGAGAGAGAGAGAGAGAGAGAGAGAGAGAGAGAGAGAGAGAGAGAGAGAGAGAGAGAGAGAGAGTGAGAGGTGGGAGTGAGGTGGGGGTAGAGGGAGCTATGGCGTCGTGGGGGGTAAGGGGGAATAATGGTGAGGGAGAGGGGGGTTATGGGAGAGATAAGGAGGATAGGAAAAGCGTGTTAGTGGAAAGACACGTTTACGAGTTCGAGTACGATGAAAGGTTCGTAAATCAGGAGCTGCGTGAGGGTAATGTTGCAGAAGCAGAAACGGATGTGCAGACATATTTCATTTCAACTCTGATGCTCGTCTCTGCTTTTTGGAAATAATGGTATAACGAGGTGATGCGAGAGATAGTTAACACATGAGTTCAGGCAAACACGCACTTATGCACTCAAGGAGACACACACACATGCATGCATGCACTTAAAACAACGAGAGAGAGAGAGAGAGAGAGAGAGAGAGAGAGAGAGAGAGAGAGAGAGAGAGAGAGAGAGAGAGAGAGGGGGAGGAAGGAACGGACGGACGGACGCACGGACAGACAGACATATACACATATGAGATTAGAGACAGGAGGGTTTAACGCTGTGCTAGGCGCAGTGGCGTGGTTTTATCCCTGGGACAGGACAAATCTGCGTTTATTTAAATACCTTGACAATCC
>JAWQFJ010032190.1:20000-21775 GCA_034096865.1 Theodoxus fluviatilis | reverse complement strand
GGACACTGGGAACTCACACACACACACCAAAACACGACACAACACCATACACATCCGCGCACACACACATCTTCGAACACCATATTAGTAGAGAATAGAGGTAGACCGAGTAATAATTATAATAGTACGAGAGTATAATGAGATGATAACAAGAGACATGAGACGTGCAGCCAGGACTGTTGCATACATACATACGACCTACAAGACGGACCAGACCTTACGCACAGACAGACAGACAGACGGACATGACAGATCACAAGACATGCGACAGACAACAGAACAGCAATGAGCCAGATAGACATGAGACACAGATCAGACGTGGAGCTATCATATATCATAGTTTCGAGAGCAGAACTGGAAAGAGAGTGAGACTGACCCATACGGAGTGAGAGAGAGCAGAGAAAGATTGGGCGTAGTGGAGATAGAGGATAAGTGGAGTAGAGGGAGAGTGAGGAGAGAGACGACCAGACCGGACGACGATTCCAAACAGGGACCAACACACACAACACTAGCCTATGACCAACGCAATATTATCACTACTCACAATACACAGACCTGTCCAACCGACATACACATAAACTTCATAACACTTATCATACAGCAGTAGATACCACAACATTGCATATTGCGCAGACCGTAAGACCCATTACTAACTATAGTCTGGCAGTCGACACACAACAGCTTTTCACACACCGCAACACCACTCACTCGGAAGGAGAACTGCACAGTACAGCACCCACACTCTTCACTACGAACCACGCATGTCACACCACACACAACGACCACAACGATATGAGCGACCCCCACCACACACCCACACACATCCGACCAAGAACCGAACATACAGCACAGGCTGAGAAAAACACATGTAGAACGGAATAGATTAGTGAACGACAGATTGGCGCCACTGCAAATCTAGCAAAAAATAAGCCTCGCTCCGAATGAAATAGTGGTGTTAGATTGTACGGTTACGCCAAAGACATTCCAGAACAGGCTAGCCGGGATCTGTCCTTAATTTTTCCTGTGATTTTTAAGATCACCATTTTCCATTGCATATGTCTATTTACGTCGCTCCAGTCAGCTAATCACCAAGGAGAAAAAACACCCTGAATTTACATCTCATCCTTTGACGACCTCTTTCAGCTATTTTCATTCACAAACCATAACGAGGCTACTACGAGCAAAGCAGAATGACAAGAGCGCGAGCGCAAAGCCAGGCCTGGTGTGGGAATCCCCAACGACCTTGTTTGACGTCAATCACGTGATTGCGGAGCGAAGAGTGGCCGAGAGCTGCAACCCCCATCTCACGCTTACCTCTACATCCTCACCCCCGAGATTTTTGCTCGGCTCCTAACACTCCGGAAGTGTCCTTGCGTGTGCCCAACTCCTCCATAAGGGCTGAGTACTTCCGGGCCAGTCGCTCCTGTCATTGTGGCGCAAGACGCTGCAGGCTTTTCTACAACGCGCTTGTAGGAGTACGTGTCCCTTACCTACTGTGGTGCGGCCTACAGCTTTTCACTGAAGCATTAGGCTGCAGGGCCGGACCAAAATGAGTTGTGGGGGGGGGGTTCCTTTTTGGTTGGGGGGGACAAATCAGCGAAGTGGCAAGCCACGAGCGCGCGCCTGCAAAGCAGGCGCGCAAACTAGGGGGGTCCGGGGGCATGCCCCCCCCGGAAAATTTAGGAAAAATGGTTAAAATCTGTGCAATCTGGTGCATTCTGGGCCTTGTTTTGAGGGGTAAGAGCAGCATTGTTTTTGGAGACACACACAAAAAT
>JAWQFJ010032190.1:7500-15000 GCA_034096865.1 Theodoxus fluviatilis | reverse complement strand
TGACTTGACTCGACCGATCTTACTCTATAACCAGTCATAGTAGTGTTATAGTCATTCCTCAACACAAGTGACGTTCTCAGCATGTCTAGCATTCTGAACACAGAGACATAGGCAGGCAGGAAGGAAGGCAGGCAGGCAGGCAGGCAAACAGAGGGAGGAAAAGTTAGTTCGCTGCATATATTTCAAGTAGTAAAAGAGCGAATAAGATCAGAGGGTTTTGATACAAGTGACTCATTCTTTTCATCGAGGGCACAAGGAGGGATACAGAAGGTATTACTTTCGCCCTGCAATAATGCAATGCTATGATGAGGATGTAGACATCAGTGGCCAATGTGTTAAAGACAATAGAGGTTTCATTTTCAACAATGCGGGAAAGCAAGCAGTCTACAATGCTTTATTGGTATAAACATGTAGATGTTGGCAGACATACAGGATTATGCTGGCACTAGAACATACCGAGCGTGTGCTGCATTCAGCTACAGGGAATGCCCTCAAATCAACTGCTAACGATCGGCATGCGACATATATGGCAACTCAAAGCCATACAGTCTTGGGAAAGCTTCCAGGACGGGCCACACCAGTGGACTCGTCCGAGGAGAGGGGTGTGGGAAAGACAGTCAAAGCTGGCGGGTCGTACATGTTGGCGGGTCACAACGTGTGACGAGATCACACGCACACACACACACACACACACACACACACACACACACACACACACACACACACACACACACACACACACACACACACACCTTCCACGTGAATTTATTGTGCATACTAACCTGAGGTGTTGGATGAGTTAGTGCGGCCGCCAACCGTTCTAAAAATAGTAGCGTTAGAGCGTTGTTGTTGTGGCTCGTCAACCGAATAGTTTCACTGTATGTGAGAGTTAGGAGTTTGACCCACTATGTCTCTTTCTCTGCACGATTCGTAAGAAACTAGTGACTAGGAACACCGTGACTCTCCTTGCGTTTGCTGTGAACTGTTCTAGGGATTTTTTTTTTGGCTTAATGGCCTTGCATGGCCTAGAGGCTGATCGGCCGTGAAGCGCCATCCATGCATTCATCGCCAACCAATGAATGACTGTGCACATTTTGAACTGGCAAGCGAAGCAGAGACGTGTGATTGGCTGCATTGTTAAAGCTTGACCGAGGACTTCCTGCGAATGACTATCCCTTTATACGGGGGACGTGTAATTGGAAAGTGTGAGGAGAAGGGCCCGAGTGTTCTCATTGGAAGAGAGAGCACAAGTATCACAGGCGTCCGCGCTTAGACTGTAAAATCCCCCGCCCTCCACGTGGACTGGGCGGGACATTCCATCGATTAGTAAAGACCACCCCCCACCCACCCACCCACCCCCACGTCACTTCTCCCCCCCCCCCCCTCACCGTCAACTAGGAGTGAAGGCGCCCGCTCCCTGGGTCAAGTTCAAATCGCCGTCTTCTCAGCGTATGAAGTTACGGACAAGATTCTTCAGCGTCTGCCCTGTCACCAGGGCGAAGGTCCAAGTCTCCATGCTAACCAGTGCCTGAAGTTACGGACAAGATTCTCCTGTGTCTGCCCTGTCACCAGGGCGAAGGTCCAAGTCTCCATGCTAACCAGTGCATGAAGTTACGGACAAGATTCTCCAGCGTCTGCCCTGTCACCAGGGCGAAGGTCCAAGTCTCCATGCTAACCAGTGCATGAAGTTACGGACAAGATTCTCCAGCGTCTGCCCTGTCACCAGGGCGAAGGTCCAAGTCTCCATGCTAACCAGTGCCTGAAGTTACGGACAAGATTGTCCAGCGTCTGCCCGGTCACCAGAGCGAAGGTCCAAGTCTCCATGCTAACCAGTGCATGAAGTTACGGACAAGATTCTCCAGCGTCTGCCCTGTCACCAGGGCGAAGGTCCAAGTCTCCATGCTAACCAGTGCATGAAGTTACGGACAAGATTCTCCAGCGTCTGCCCTGTCACCAGGGCGAAGGTCCAAGTCTCCATGCTAACCAGTGCATGAAGTTACGGACAAGATTCTCCAGCGTCTGCCCTGTTACCAAGGGCGAAGGTTCAAGTCTCCATGCTAACCAGTGCATGAAGTTACGGACAAGATTCTCCAGCGTCTGCCCTGTCACCAGGGCGAAGGTCCAAGTCTCCATGCTAACCAGTGCATGAAGTTACGGACAAGATTCTCCTGTGTCTGCCCTGTCGTCAAGAGTGAAAGGTCAAACCGCCTTGCTAGCCAAAGCACGAAAACTACCAACAAGATTCTTCCATGTTCACCCGTCGCTAGGGTGAAATTAACGTTTCGTCGTGGTTCGTCGTGTTTGCCTATGCACCGGTTGCCCCCTGCTCCCCTTCCCCTCTCCCCCACTTATACCCTGCGTTCCGTTGCACTCTGCTTCATCTCTGCTACGGTGTAGCAGGCTCAGAAGTTTCGATTGGTCGGTTTCATTAATTATTTTAAAAGCACGTTACCATTAAAAGTAGAGGGTTTTGGAGGCCCTCTTTGGATACATGGATCCCCTAAATAAGTTCACATTCATTTATATCCCTCTTGATCGAATAGACAACTTCATAAAAGCATTAGGAACGAAAATCCATTAATAACAAAAGGGAGATAACCATCACCAGTCATAGAGGAAGGTCAAGGGAATCTCAAAACGTGTGTCGTCTGCTAAATCGTTACTCTCATGGGTATAAATGCCGACGATTACCACAGATATCAAACCGACATACAATCCACTCTGCCACGGTGATGAGAGCACGAAAACATTTATTTCTTCGAAATTTGACAGCAATCGGCACGTTTGCCACTTCCATGGTATGTAAACTCCATGGTTCGAAGCATGTTTACCGTGCAAGTCCGTAGATTGACTTCCAATTAGTTCTGTTTAGTATGAGCCAATCAAATGCGGCTATGAGTTCTGTAGCTTCATTGTTGCTAGGCACAGCAGGTGGCGCACTCTAGTGTGAAGCAGTTAGAGCTCCTTCTGAGACGCTCGAGCTGCTGCGCGACCTTGACATGAAGTTGACCTCTGCCACTGGCTGAAACGTCACCAAAGATTGTGTATGAATGATTTTCGACCCTAATACTTTTATTTAGTCGTTTCTTCGATCAAGAGTGATAAATGTGAGTGTAAAATAATAATGGGGATTCGTGTATTCAAAGAGGGCCCCCAAAACCCTATACTTTTAATGATAATGTGCTTTTAAAGTTATTAAATAAAACCAACCAATCAAAACTCTTGAGGCTGCTACATGATAGCAGAGATGAAGCAGAGTGCAACGGAACGCAGGGATAGTGTGTTGACAGATCACGGCTACCTCGTTTCAGGACTACCCTCGAACTTGTCGATGCAAGTGGTCCTCAAAGCAGATGAGTTCATTTTATTCGGTTGGCGAGCCATATTTATTCTGGGTTAGAGATTGAATAGAATTATCATTATTTCCTGATTATCATTACTAACCTTTAGTTATATATTTTTCCATTGATAATGAAACAAATTAAAGTGTTTTGTTTTTTACATTTGTCCTCACCGTTCTTCTATCGTGTTCCATCGTTTGATAGAATGACTGTGTGAGATAGTGTTGCCAGTTCGGCTGTGCATGTGTGTTTTCCCCCTAGACTTATTACTTAAAGAAAACGAGCCAAGTCGAGCTGAGTAACACAACGTCTGATTGGCTGCGTTATCATACTTTTTTCCCTCTAGATCTTTAGATTATTTTGTCTTTCTGGGTGTGAATAACAACGAATTTACTGCGAATGAACCAACCAAGATAGCTTGCCAATCAGATGCTGTGCCCCGCTAACTTGTATGGCCCGCCAACTTGGCTGTCTTTCCCACAACCCTCTCCTCGGACAAGTCCACTAGTGTAGCTCGTCTCTGGAAGCTTTCCCCAGTCTTGAACGGCATGATATCAACGTTGAATGGCCACACATATCTGGTGCAGCATGCTCTTTTCCTAAACTAAGTAGGTAGTATGGAGGCATACATAGTATTGCACAATGCTTTCTTCACATCAGAGCCAAATGCTCTCCATGATTGTCAAACATCTATTACGACCCCCCAAAAATGTTAAAGCAACAGTCCCAGAGTTAACATAAGCAGTCAGATGGGTTTCACTCGTCGTCCTTGACGTGAGATGCAATGAATTGAGTCTGAAAGAGGACAATAAACGGAGCACTGAAATGTTGAACATTTAACTAAGGCGATATGATGAATATACAGAGATTGTGACTTTGACTTTATACCGGCAGACGACCAATAGGGGAAGATACTGCAAAGATGAGAGAAAGCCCTATGTTAATGGCCAATAGGGGCGGTTCCTCATGAGTCTTGGTACCCCACCTCCCTGTTTCGAACCTAAGTCGGCTACAGGGCACGTCTTCGCGGTAAATAGATAGATGGCTATGATGATTCAAGCATGATCAACATCAAAATGCTGGAAGTTTCTGTAGGTGTGCAAGATCTCTTATTCTTTGTACACAATCTCATTCTGTTTTGGTTTAAAGACTACTTCACTACATGTGGACTCGTTAGCTGAAGCCCTCATAATTTGGCAGACTGGCCTAAGATCCCTGGAAGGGATGCAGGCTGTGATAAGCAAGACGATAAACACAACTAGATCAGGCCTGTGTACCAGTGAAAAACATCTGCACCTGCCCAAGGATCCAAGTAGGATAAGTTTACTGGGAATGAGTCCCCCTCTGCACTTTTTCCCCCCAACTCTCTTTTTTAGGAGGTGCAGATGGTCCAGTAAGCTAAGGCGTTGGACTTTGCAGCGAGGCGCTGTCCCGTGGTTCAATCCCACGGGCGGGAGAGATGAGGGGAAAGTTAAAAAACAAACCATGTTGATCAAATAAAAAGTTGTTGCTAGCCTGTCTTGTCATTTTTTCTGGTATGAATGAGTGAATGATTGTGCATGAATGTATAGGTGAACACCAATCGATGCACCTGTTGGTTAAACGTTTAGACGTGCCAACAAGAATGAAAGTTGCGATGTCAATGGGATCTTCCCAGTATCCATGTTATATATTTGCCTTTCCTATTGTGTGAGTGTTGGTTCAACGTCTATGACGTGCCAAAACAAAAACCCCACGACCAAAATGTCCTGAACGGACCTTCCTCAACCTTCCATTAATGTTTACTTTTCATCAAGCTATGACTGGCAGGCTTCATGATGTCACAAGAGTAAACACGTATATGAATCACGCGACTCAAGTGATTGTGGCACCAGAAGTGCATACTTGACAGCGAATGTATCCGGCGAAAACCACTTCCTCGCGGTTGCGGGAGAAGCGTCGGATTCATTTCCAGATGAACGTGGTTGCGAATTCAGTTGATAAGGTGATTCATCATTACTCGACGATGCGACTGGTGTCCAAATCAAGGTTAAGTTGCCGTGCAGACGTTTCCGTGTGGTATTTGGGGTGCGGTTCTAACCGCTGCCACGCTACATCGCGTGTCTTCTGTTTGGAATGCCCCAAGGAAGACAAATGTAACACCATGATCTGGTGCCGTTCACAATTTATTCTAGAAAATGTAGAAGTATTAACTATTGCAAATCAATTTCATGCTTGGAGATTAAATGATACTGCCTGTGAGAAGCGTTTCTTTATTAAATTAATTAATTAATTCATTCATTGATTTTTAAATATCTAATTGAATATTGAATGAATGAAGTTTTACGGCTCTATGTATGTCTATTGCTCACGAAACTCATAAGAGCTTGTCAGAGCACGAGCGCCACGATTTTTTAATTCGCCATTTACAGTTTTTGCATGGTGAGACTCACGGGTCTATTCTTACCCCCAATCCACATGGGGCACTACTTTTTCAAATGTTCTTGAAGGAGTAATACTTTCAATAAATGAAAAACCTTGAATCAAAGCCTTTTTGGTATTCGAAAATGGATTGTCTACGAGAAAGCTTGTTTTTCCTCCTTCCCGTGGACATTATTCAAACATTTTATTGATGAGGATTCTTGAAAGTGAAAGTTTTGCTCGCGTGTGCGTTTTCTCCAAGGAGACAACCCCCTTCCCCTTTCTCCCTCCAGTAAGAGAGGATAACTCGCGTCGAGTCATTGTGGAATAGGTGGATGTGCAACATAAAACTTCCCTTTGTGGTTGCAAAGAAAGCCAGAGTTCCTTACTTAGCGACGACCGCATGCGTTTTACATCAACTTGATTGCTATTCTTCAACGCATCCGTTTCGAAAGTCTGAATTCTTGGAAAACGACTGCAATGAAAATAATCTAGTTGTCGGAAGTGGTGTTGGCACCTTTCCCACCCACTCCCCACCCCTACACCCCACCCCTACACCCCACCCCTACACCCCACCCCTACACCCCACCCCTACACCCCACCCCTACACCCCACCCCTACACCTCAACCCCCTAACAAACAGTGTTCCTGTGTTGTCATCAAGGCACCTATCGGGGTTGGACGAAACTAAATGACATCGGTTTCTTGGTCAAACTCTATGAAAACCTGTGATGCGCACTGCTCTAAATCAGAAACCTTCGCCCTCTTCATCCTAAGAGGAGGTCCACGGGAACAAGAGAATTTGCCCTTCGGTCCGTCCGTCCAAAAGAAGACAGACGCAAAAAGATTGCCTCGTAGGATCCTAAGGATATTTGCGTTTGAGGGACGTGATATTGCAGTCGTTTGTTTTCTATAAGGAGAAATAGTTTATCCTAGCATCCTGTGAAAAAAAGCATAAAGCTGTCACAGTCGCAGCCACTCTATTCCATTCGTATAATACCAACCGCAATGAGTCAGGTGATCCGGCATATTATCATCCACCAACAAATCGAACTAAAAGGAGTCACACTTCCTCAGCAGCAGATCGTAAACAGGGAAACAGTATGGTGTTTGTGAAACATGTATGCTTGTTCCATTTTTATTCAGCTATTTCAGTCTTCTTAAAGACTACATCAACTAATACCCGTAAATATGAATATTTTCGAATATCTCATACTAAGATCAAATTAATTTTGTCATGATTGACTGGTTCCTCTAATAATTTAGTTTTACCCAATGTAATACTTACGTGCATCAGCCTCTTCCGTAAACACGCATATTACTCACACTATCGTGCACTTTGCCTGAGCTGAACGAAATTCAGATGGTGCAATACACTTAACTCGGGCCAAAGGTCGTTTCCTGTGAAATTGTTGAGTATTTCGCTCCCACAGTCACTGAGTGTTGTGGTGACAAATAAACTTTTACAAACGCTCAGATTACAATTTAAAAGTTCTTACTGATTGGGAGTCGGATCTACAGGAGTAATCGTGTCAATTTTTATACAGAGAATATAAAACGATCTCTGGAAATGAAGTTTGTCTACATGTATATACCCTGAACCGAAAAGTTTTCAGATATATATATATATATATATATATATATATATATATATATATATATATATATATATATATATATATATATAGATACGCTTTCGCTTAGGCTTTAGAGAGTTAACAGTGCATAGACAGAGGTGTTGCAATGAGAATTATGAAAT
>JAWQFJ010032188.1:2500-18878 GCA_034096865.1 Theodoxus fluviatilis | reverse complement strand
TCAATGATAATCGACCCTAATGCATTTATTAAGTCGTCTCTTCGATCAGGAGTGATAACATTTAGTGTGAAATCGTTTGGGGGTTTCATGTATCCAAAGAGAGCCTCCAAAACCCTCTACTTTTAATGATAATGTGATTTTTATGTCATGAAAAAATTCAGAACTCCTCAACCTGCTATGCTGCGTAGCAGAGCTGAAGCAGAGTACAGAGGAATGCAGAGACGGTCTTCTCCACTCCAGCAAGCGCGCTTCTCTTTGGCAGACAATCCGATCTCTCTTGGAGGTGGCGCGTCAACAGTTACCTCCCTTTCCGAGTCTTCTGAGAGTCGCCTCCCCTCCCTCCAGTGGCTGTCGCCTGCTGACTGTTAAAAAAGGGGAGGGCAACCGGTCTGGTGGAGCCGCCTGGCGGCAGACTGGAGGCGGACTACCGGCCTAAGAGTGATCGAAGATTCTGGCAGTGCTGACAGCGGGGAAAGCAGCGAGACGGAAGGAGTTGTAAAACAGAGACAGCCACGTCCGCCTCCTCTCCCTCTCCTCCTCTTCCCGTTCTCGTCGCGTAGACTGTGAACTAAACTGCTGCCTTCTTCGAATTCGCGCGTGACAGAAGGATTTTAGAAGGAAAAATACTGCCAAAATCCACTGACTGGATTTTCGAAGATTTACCCTTTCCTCTGTATCAGTTGCTAGTATCCGCCGTCAAGTTTCTTCGCTGTCCTCGAGACGCATAGGGAAAAACTGAGAAATCTTAATGTTTGGAACAAGAAACAGTGAACCGATGGTGCTGCACTGATTGAAAAGAGGAGCAAGAAAGAAGAAGAAGAAAAGTGTAACCAGAAGTGCTACGAACTTTACGAACTGTATCTTCTGCATTCCTTAGAATCAACATGCAAGAGTGTGCAGTGAAGAAATAATGGAAACATCTGTCACCAAGAACTGGGCATCAGTTTCCAACGCGTTTATCTGCAATCATTTGATGATTTCAGAGCTACCCTAGAAAGCTGCACTTGTCAGACTGTCTTTGTTTTCTGTGAGACGCATAGCAGCGATCACATCAAGCCAACTGTTCCCAATTCTGGACGGTACGTCTGCAGATTGCAGTTAAAATTCGCGGCTGCTCCAGCTTCGCTGCTACAGGTAAGTAAACTTTTCTCAAAACTTTCTCCTTTTTGAGTAATCAAGCTTTGACATAATCAAGAGCAACACCCCTCACTCATTCAGTCACTGACTCACTCATTCACTCGCTCACTCACTCACTCACTTGCTCGCTCCCTCGTTTGCTCACTTACTCACTCACTTACTCACTCACTTACTCACTCACTCACTCACTCACTCACTCACTCACTACTCCACCCACCCACCCACTCACTCACTCACTCACTCACTCACTCATTCTCACTCACTCACTCACTCACTCACTCACTCACTCACTCACTCACTCACTCACTCACTCACTCACTCACTCACTCACTCACTCACTCACTCACTCACTCACTCAATCACTCACTCACTCACTCACTCACTCACTCACTCACTCACTCACTCACCTCACTCACTCACCTCACTCACTCACTCACTCACTCCACTCACTCACCACTCACCTCCTCACCACTCCACTCACTCACTCACTCACTCACCTCACTTCACCTCACTCACTCACTCACCCCTTCACTCACTCACTCACTCACTCACTCACTCACTCACTCACTCACCACCCACCCACACACCAACACACCCCACCACACAACCCACACACCCACTCACTCACTCATCACTCACTCACTCACTCACTCACTCACTCACTCACTCACTCACTCACTCACTCACTCACTCACTAACTCAACTCACTCACTCACTCACTCACTCACTCACTCACTCACTCACTCACTCACTCACTCACTCACTCACTCACTCACTCACTCACTCACTCACTCACTCACTCACTCACTCACTCACTCACTCACTCACTCACTCACTCACTCACTCACTCACTCACTCACTCACTCAATCACTCACTCACTCACTCACTCACTCACTCACTCACTCACTCACTCACTCACTCACTCACTCACTCACTCACTCACTCACTCACTCACTCACTCACTCACTCACTCACTCACTCACTCACTCACTCACTCACTCACTCACTCACTCACTCACTCACTCACTCACTCACTCACTCACTCACTCACTCACTCACTCACTCACTCACTCCTGTGAACTCTTAACAGAGTATAAGGAATCGACAAAGCTCCTCCACCCAGGCCTGCCGTGGGCTTGCCACCACAGTTCGTGCCAGGTCTTCCCCTCTTCACACATTTTCTGTTCAGTGAGCGCCGACGAGTGTCGATGAGTCTACCTCCCTTGTGTGTCCCAGGTGTAGCCCCTGTTAGTGCGCCGACGGGTGTCGAGTAGTATACCTCCCTTGTGTGTCCCAGGTGTAGCCCCTGTTAGTGCGTCGATGAGTGTCGATGAGTCTACCTCCCTTGTGTCCCAGGTGTAGCCCCTGTTAGTGCGTCGACGAGTGTCGATGAGTCTACCTCCCTTGTGTGTCCCAGGTGTAGCCCCTGTTAGTGCGCCGACGGGTGTCGAGTAGTATACCTCCCTTGTGTGTCCCAGGTGTAGCACCTGTTAGTGCGTCGATGAGTGTCGATGAGTCTACCTCCCTTGTGTCCCAGGTGTAGCCCCTGTTAGTGCGTCGATGAGTGTCGATGAGTCTACCTCCCTTGTGTCCCAGGTGTAGCCCATGTTAGAGTGACGTGGGAGTGGCTGTCTCTCTCCATGCGAAGACCATGGCCAAACTACGTGAATCCTTCGCTTTTTCTTCACGTCATGGTTGATCTTGTTGATCCCTGTCTACCCCCAGGGCTCTTGGTTAGATGTTCTATATTCCCCACAAATACAAAGTAAGTGCAACACTTCAGCGGCAAAATGACCTTGACTGATGGTGTCTGCCTTGGGACGAGGACAGAGCATGGAGGAAAAAGTAGAAGGATACGGGTTTTGTAGTCTCCGATACGAGACGAAACAAAGAGATATCACAGACACTGTGGAATGCTTTCACTGTTTGGGACTTGCTTCTGAGGGCTTTTTCAGTGGAGTCTGCAGCTAGTTGCGACACGGCAGAGGAAGATCTGGGTGATGCCTTAGGTTTTCCGAGTCTGTCTGCCTCATGACGTGGAGTACAAGCAGTAGCAATGTCACTTCTGATTTCCAGAACATCTTGCTTGCACTGTGACACACTTTCTTTGAACAGCTTTGCAAAGTTGTCAAGCGCTGCCCTGATGTCTTCAGTTGACGTTTCTCTGGGAGTCGAAGTTGGCGAGGAGAGCATACCATCATTGTTGTCGCGATCGGGTCCTGGTAACTGGCTAGTACGTTCTCCTGCATTCTCCGTGGCCAAGCAAGTGTGTTCATCTGGGAGGTCAAAGGTCACATGTGATGGGGTGGTGTGCTCCATTGTAGCCCGTGCATCTCGTGCAGCAGGAGCAGTATCAAAAGCAATGTTTGCGACATTACAGATTTGATCATTCTCGAAGAGAGCATCGCGTGAAGTATGGGGCTCACCAAAAGTTCCATGTTTCTCTGCCCGTCGCCGGTCTCGTCTCTGCTGAGAAGGTGGTTTTCTCTTCCACGTTCCTCTGTTGCTGCTGTGGCTGACGAGCAATGGCTGACCATTTCGTTGCCTGAACCTCAGGATAACCACAGTTCTGCCAGGTTCGCCGAAAATTTTCCAAGACGACATTTCCTCGCTGACTAACAGGGACAACAACGACGTTTCAACAGCTGCTGGAAAACCGGCGACTGGCATGGCGTTGCTTTCTGGTCAAGAATCGGGACACTGAGAGAGAGAGGAAGAGAGACAGACAGACAGAAAGAGACAGAGAGAGAGAGAGAGAGGAAGAGACAGAGAGAGAGAGAGAGAGGGAGAGAGAGAGAGAGAGAGAGAGAGAGAGAGAGAGAGAGAGAGAGAGGAAGAGAAAGTATGTGTGATTAATTCACGTCAAGACCATATGACCAATTTAATTATCCATGTGATATTTGTTCTAAGAGGTCTGACAGAAAACGTTATGTCCTGCTGGAGGCAATAAAATATTCAGTTTTCAGTGGACCATGACTCTTTCCTACACCTATGGCTATCTAGCAACTGTCCAGGCTAAAATCATCACACACCTTTGCTGCCCTTAAATCCAGTGGTCAGGGCAGTAGCCTGTGCTCACTCACCTTTTTTGCTGTCAAGGATGAACAGGACAACAGAGAAGATGAGGGCAGACATCGAATACCAAATGACTATAATAATGATTAAAAAGATGGGCAATGGTTGTTGAATCAACATGCATGAGAAATATTTATTCAATCCTAATTTAGCCAGCCAGCCTATACTACACGGTAAAACTTATCTGGGAGGAGAGTTCACGTGAGTCCGCTCCTTGAAAGAATGCTGAAGGGGTCAGAGCCGTTGACCCTGGTGGTCCTTCTTCAAGGGATGAGGTTTTGAAGCGCTGGGGAGGTGATGACTGACAGGAGGGGTGGATCCTGATAGAAGGAAGGGTTGGAGCAGAGATACTATAGTAACTGGATAGCTGTCTGCACGAAACGTGTCTGCCAGTGCCGTCTCGCTCAGAAAACCAGAGCTGAGGCACTGCTCTCTTCCGGTCTAAGTCTGGGCAGGTTCCATTGGCCTCACAGCAATAGAATGTAATGGTTATTTCTTGTACTGTGCTTTATCATCTCTAGCTAAATTCAGTTGTGCAAAAACATGATGTAATTTGCGGATTGTAGAGTCAGAGGTTGAAGTTGGACTGACAATTCGTTGAATATGAAGTGTGTTCTTTGACTTAGCGCCTCTTAAAAGCACAGTGGAACCATTCCAGCTATATCGAGCGTCTGTTGGATTCAGAGGGTTTTGACACAACATGCCAGGAAATAACTGTGCAATTGTTGGTTGTGGAGCCTACACAGGCCGAAATAGAGGGCTGTCGTTCCACAGAATAAGAAAACACAACGATCCTGAATGGGAGCGAGCAGAGATACTATAGGTTCCTCCTCCCTTTGCGAGTCATCGCGTTAGCGCCAGTCGCGGTATGCGCGCGTCAGAGAGCAGACGGCGTGTTCTCACATGTACTGACTGCTATGCTGCTATGTAGAAGACAAGTGGAGTGCAATGGTGCTCAGCATTTCACATACGTTTAAGAAAAGTTTAGCAGCAGTGCCTCTGACTTGCAACACCATCCTGCTTAAAAAAAAAAATTCTGATTGAACATTATTGCCAACTGACTTCATGAAGCGTCGACTCGCTCTTTGTCTTTCGTGTATTATCTCGGTCATAAATGTTACACTCATGTACACTGTCCGAGCTAATGTAGCTATAGATTGACAGTTATGTATAATATACTATTTCAATGTTCATTCTTTCTTTTCAACTACTTATTTTCAGTAAATTCTGCGTACTTACCTCAAGTATCTCCTCGATTAGCTGCTCCATTCTGTAAACTCGGAAACCGGAAATGCTCGTTGCCCGAGGGAAGGTGGAGCAGCGCAGACAGCACTGCGACTATATTTAGACCATACACTGAGAGGTCAACTTCAAGTCAGCAGTCCATTATATATAGTGTCTCTGATTGGAGCTGCATATCTCCCCTGGCGTCTTTCTTGTCATCAGTCACATCAGGAAAGCGTAGATTCTGGTGGGGGTCTGGCAGGGAGAGGGAACGACCAGGCCATCTAAGTGTCTGGGTGTTTGGCTTGGCTCGCTACTCCCCCCCCCCTCCTCCCCCCCCCTCCTCCCCCCCCCCTCCTCCCCCCCCCCCCCCCAGAGGGCTGGTGCTGGGGTCATCAAGACGCCAGAGGGACTGAAGCTGGAGTGGATGAGAGGTAGAGGACAGATGTCACCCGTTGTTCCTCCCATATCCGTATGGCCTCCTTAAATATCATTCCACTCCAGAGCAGGAGCAAAAGAGTCGAGAGTGCCAGCCTCCAGTCAGCAGACGGCAGTCTTTTTATCCTCTCGCCCCACGGTCTCCATTCAAACTCTCACGAATTCACTCCGCTCTAAACCAATAGGGTAATTGGGATTTGGCGCGTGCTTGGCCAGTTCATTTTCCCACTCTAACTTTAAAAGTTGGCCAATGACATTGAACGCCTCTATGTTGTCGTAATCAATGTCAAGTTTACTCATTCTGGAACCTCGGCGCCTTCATTTGAAACTGTTTACTGTTTCATCAGGAGGCTTCACCACAGCAAACTACTTTCAAAGCATGGCTGGTTTTTCTAATAACTACATTTATTTGAGGCCTGGCTGGCTTCTACAGTCTTCAGTGTCCATTAGTTAACACACGCATAAACATGCAACTCATAACATTAGTAGTATAATAGTTCATCATCTGACAACTCACACGGAAAACAGGGAGAAAGGATCATTTTAATGTACACACGAGTAAATCCGTCAGCCTGATTCCACCTGTGTACACTTTTTAATAATGCGGAAAGGACGTACCGTCACAGTTAGAAGCAACATGGATCCAACAGTTGCATCCTTGGGCAATATGCTAAACTCGGATTACATCCTCCCATGCAGAAGTTCAACAGGAAACCTGCGACGGCACGTATGTCACCGCGCAGGACAATGAAGCCTTGATGCGACCTTGACCCGAATGGGGTTGGGGCCCTGTGGTCTAGTGGTTAGCACGTGTGTCCTGTACTCGCTTGCGGCAAGAGGGTGCGCTGTTCGAAGCTGCATGGCTGCCAGAGTTGCATCCTTGAGCAAGGTGCTTAATCCACATGGCTGCTCCCCACCCAGGAGTACAACCGGGTACCTGTGAGGGACACGATGACACTCTGTAGTGCGATTAACCCTTTTTATGCACCCATGAGCCGGTACTGTGTTGGAATACTCCTCAGGGAGTGGAGTCGGTTCTTTTTCCTGATTGTGTGCGTCTTAAAATGTGTGTCGCTGTTTGTCTTTAGATGCCAGTGAAAGACTGATCATGACGCCCAGAGATCAGGGGGGAAAGCGTAAAGCAGTTTGAGACCCAGAGATCAGGGGGGAAAGCGTAAAGCAGTTTGAGACCCAGAGATCAGGGGGTAAAGTGTAAAGCAGTTTGAGACCCAGAGATCAGGGGGGAAAGCGTAAAGCAGTTTGAGGCCCAGAGATCAGGGGGTAAAGCGTAAAGCAGTTTGAGACCCAGTGATCAGGGGGGAAAGCGTAAAGCAGTTTGAGGCCCAGAGATCAGGGGGGGGGGAAAGCGTAAAGCAGTTTGAGGCCCAGACATGGGTGATAGGTCGCTATTATTTCTTTTTACAACTTTACAATAAACCCTTGATGCGACCGTGACCCGGACTGGGTTTGGGCTCAATGGCCGAGTTTTTAGAATGCTTGGCTCGCAGTCGCTTGCGGCTTGTGGGCACGACGTTTGAAGCTGCAAGGATGCGAGAGTGGCGTGTCGTGTTAAACCGTGGATATCTAAATATAGCGTGGATAAGATACTTTCATTGGTCGCTATTAATACATCTGATGTCACTTTTGCAGCAGAAGTTTATTTCGTCATGCTGATTGGACAGTTGGTTCGCGTCGTTCTACATTTGCATTTCGGAGGTTTTCCCAGGTCTTATAACGTCAATGGGCGAAGTTTCCCGATATCTATTAATAGTGGCGACCTCCCCTCCATCTCAACTCCCTTGCGGCCGGCCATGTGAGAGTGTAACCCGAAATGGGCAGCACCGAGCTACACACTCGCCATTCTGCGAGAATGGTCACAGACTGGTCACTGCACATCATGCCATCTGCTTTCAAGAAAGAAAACGTCACTCAGGATGTGTCTACACTTGGCACTTGCTCGATCGCTCTATAGATTTAACAACATTACGTCGAGCACATACACTTGCGCGCGCGCAAGCACATACCCGTACTCATTAATGTAAGTGCACGCAAATTCAAACACAAAAAAGCACGC
This sequence comes from Theodoxus fluviatilis, assembly GCA_034096865.1. NCBI lineage: Eukaryota > Metazoa > Mollusca > Gastropoda > Cycloneritida > Neritidae > Theodoxus > Theodoxus fluviatilis. Next base: position 10,929 of record JAWQFJ010032188.1, on the reverse strand, counting down.
ACACCTGCACACACGCGCGCGCGCAGTCTCGCTAACACACACATACACACACACACACACACACACACACACACTCATACGTGTGCGTGCGCGCTCTTAGGCGACACAGGCAACACATTTAGTGACACAACAGTTCTCATACAACTGTAGATGAGTGTATAACAATCGAATCATAAAAGCGAAAATGACATTTCACACTGAAACTACACATTCTCAAAAGAAAAAGAAAAACGTCTGCAACAACTTCGATCCAGGCTGCATCAACTTCGATCCATGACATATTTGTTCTAAAAAATGTGTCACGCACGACTGCCATTCTGCGAGAGAGAGAGCGACGACACCAATACACTCGCACGTGCTTACATCCCCTTCCCCAAACACACACAATGGCTCGCACGACTGCCGTTCTGCGAGAGGAAGAGAGATGGGGGGGTGGGGAGACGGCACGGGGGGTGGGGTGGGGACGGGATGGGGGGGGGGACGGGATTGGGGGGGGGGGGAGGAACGGGACGGATAGCGGGAGCGGTGACAGTTTGTGGCGGAGGAGCGTTACAGCAGCACTGACACAGAGCGGCGTCCCTAGCTTTGGGTTTTCCAGAGCTAATAATAGATCTTCCTCCACGCTATATTTAGATATCCACGCTATATTTAGATATCCACGGTTTAACGCGACACGGCGTCCTTGAGATAGGCGCTGCACTCACATAGCCTCTCCCCGCCCAGGAGTAAAACGGGTACCAGTGATGGCTGAGCTGGAAATTTGTGACAGCTGACTTTGGCGCCTTCATCTGCAGCATGGCTGTGTGCTGCCTCAGAAGTTAAGGTGACGTTTGAGTGATGACCAGGGTGTAAAGTATGCGGTTTGAGCAACCTCCAATGGGTGGAAAGTCGTACCACACAAAAGATAACTTTTTACCCTCACCTTTACTCGCCATAAATTTGAGATGACGCAGAAATCAGACAAGGTGTTTCTTCCTTGTTCCTTACCTCGGCCAAGGCAGTTATGTTTTTCCCTTGGTTAGTTCGTTCCTTCATTAGTTCAATATTTAGCGAAATACCTTCAAAGTTCACATTCCGATTAAAGTTGGGTGGAAGGTCAGGGTTTCAACCAAAGAACAATTAATAAAATTTCGGAGGTTAACTGTAACTAGCCGCTTTGCGGCCAGGCAATGCGCAAAGCGTCAAAGCCACATACAAAGCCAAATTGTTCAGCCGCCATTGTGTTTTGTTCATTACGTAACCATGATAACCAAAAACTTTGTTCACAGATTTTCATCATTTGACTTTACCTACCCACACCAAATTTCGGTCAAATCGGATCACTTTGAGTTTTCGGCGGCCATCTTGTTTGTGCCCACTTCCGGTTACCATGGCAACACCACTTTTTTAACCCCACCATGACCTGACCCCGGCCCACACCCTAACACCATGCCAAGTTTTAAGTAGATTGGAATAAAACTGTGTACTCCTGTGTCTCAGGCAGCTTCGCCGCCTTCGACACAGTCGTCCAAATTCTTCAGTCGCCATTTTTTTTCTCTCGTGACGTAACCATGGTAACCGAAAAATGTGTTCACAGATCTTCATCATCTGACTTTACCAACCCACACACCAAATTTCGGTCAAATCGGAGCACTTTGAGTTTTCGGCGGCCATCTTGTTTGTGCCCACTTCCGGTTACCATGGCAACGCCATTATTTTTGCCCCACCATGACCTGACCCTGGCCCACATCTAACTAACCCCATTCCAAGTCTTAAGTCGATGGGAACTCCATTGTTTCTTCAGCCGCCATCTTGTTTTTCTCGTGACGTAACCATGACAACCATTTGTTTTTTCACAGATCTTCATCATTTGATTGTACCTACCTACGCAACAAATTTCGGTCAAATCGGAGCACTTTGAGTTTTCGGCCGCCATCTTGTTTGTGCCCACTTCCGGTTACCATGGCAACACCATTTTTTTAACTCCACGTTGACCTGACCCCGGTCCACACCTAACCCCATACCAAGTTTCAAGTTGATCGGAATAAAACTGTGGAAACGTATGAGTGTCACACACACACACACACACAGACAGACACACAGACAGCGAAAATATATATACAGATATCGATTTGAAATTACAACTATACAGAGACACTTTATCTTGCGTCACAAAGTTGATGACGTCAAACTATTGATGACGCCAGCATATGCATTTCGCACTCAGAGACCGCTAGCAGGGGCGGGTTTCAAAATGCGAAGATCTCGGTAGATCTACGTAGATCTCGCCGAATGGGCAGTTTCATTCTTTGCTTGCTAGCGAGCCAATCGAAGACGAGCGTAGATTGAGCGAGGCAGCTTGAGAGGTGCCTAGCTTTTAAGATTCGAGACAAAAGTTTGGCGTGGATGCGTTGACCTGCATTCGATGTGTAAACTGTAGGAGGTTTCACGATCTGTTAATGCATTCAACATACACCTTTGATAAATTAATGCTGTGCATGGCTTATATTTTCTTTGGATGGGTTGCTAGTATCTCGAAATAGAGCGTTTTCTGAATGAACGGCAACACGTCGGCCATTGAAATGTGGCTAGTTCACCTCTTGTCGTGACGTCTACGCATGCGCATTACTTCGTCACGTTGGGTAGTTTCTTCTTTAGCTAGCTCTTACTCTCGAATATCAATTCTTGCATTTATTTTCCTGCAAGAGGAAATCTGCTCATGTCCGATTTTATGAAAATTGTTTGATAAGAATTAAATGAACACTATTGCGTTGATGAATATTCAACTCACTTCAAGTATGAAATAAAAGAAATCGTGGGGAGTTCAGCTCAGATGAGAAAATTTGCAGTAGAAAGCGTGTTGGGATTTGATTGTGTGTGTTGCTAGGTCACACTCTCCCTTAGGTGAAACTTGATTTTAGGCGAAACGACCCCTTATGACAACATGTAGGCTAACCGAATTCAAGCAAACTGAAATTAGGCGAAACGAATTTAGGCCAATCGTGGTGCACTGTTGCCAACAGGTGGAGCCACTACGCGAAATCCCGATCTTAAAAAGATGCCTTCATCAGCGTTGTTAGTCGTTCACCTGCGGTCAATGTATTCGTGCAGGAAAATCGTCTAGTTCATTTCAAGAAATGACCGGGTCTGTGCTGCCACCTGGTGGACTCTGGAGCGGCAGAGAAGGCAGGTGGAACACGGGAACTCCGATGTTGATGAAGGGACTCTTGTAGCGTAATGGCGACGCTCTGGAACGGCAGGTTCCTGGTTTCCCCGCTCGGCCTTCAAGCTCGATGACACACTGCGAGTCATAACGCCCCAGCGAAGACGATCACGTGCAACCTGCTGGAGTTCCTTGTGTTCCGAATGGCGCCGCTCTAGCTTCCCCTTCCAACAGTTTTTGCAGCGTCTGTCTGCGTGGTTGGCTTGAAGTCATCCGTCCCTGTGTCAGTTTGTCCTTTCATGGTCACACTTTATGGACAGTTTCAAATCCAAGTGAAGACAGGGTTAAAAAAGATCAAAATGAAGAAAAATTGAAGGTGTGGTTTTGAGCAGCGACCCGTTCGCGATGTCTGAGTCTCAAACCGCTCTACACTTTGCACGTTCCCGCTGCAAAAACCGAAACTCAGCAAGAAATTGAAACACACACACACTCTCACCGCCCCCCCCCCCCCCGCCCCGCCCCCACCCCACGGCCCCATCCCCCAAAATAGGCGTTCGGGAGGTGGGGCTGTGAAAAAGCAGTCAGTGTGTGGTATCGGAAGTTATCACTGACTAGTCAGACATTGTATGTGGGTACAGCCTTCATTTAAAAAAACAACAACTGGAACAGCTTTTTGGATAAATTTGCAATTTCTGCATCTTCATAAAATTTGGAAGATGTGCCTCCAAGTAAGCGACCGATGAAAATCCTTGTTTAATCTATCGAAGAAAATCACTTGTGGAAGTCTCCTTGTTGGAATGAGTTGGGGGAAAACCACAACTACCAATACGATAGATATTTCAATTGTCACTTGATAAATGTTTCTTACAGTCAGCGAGATGTGTCGCCATGTACAGCTGACAGAAAACCTTGTTTCATCTATCAAAGAAAACCACTTGTGAAAATCTCCTTGACAAAAACTACCAACACGATGGCGATATCGATTGTCACTGGAAAAGTGTTACTTACTCAGTCAGCAAGATGTGTTCCTATGTAAACAACCGACAGAAAACCTTGTTTAATCTATCAAATAAAACCACTTGTGAAAGACTCCTTGATGGATTGAATTGGACAACAACAAACTACCAATACGATGGCGGTATCAATCGTCACTTGATGGGTGTTTATTTGCACTGTTAGTAAGGTGCGTCCCCACCGTAAACAGCCGACAAGAGATCTTATTGCAGCCAGCAAAGAAAACCACTTTTGAAAGTCTCCCTGATGGAATGAGTTGGCAAACAAAAACTACCAAAACGATGGCTAAATCAATTGTCACTTGTAAAGTGTTTCTTACACAGGCAGGTAGGTATGACCCCATGTAAACAGCCGATGAGAAACCTAGTTGCGGTCAGCAAAGAACATCCCTTGTGGATCCCTTCTCTAACTAAATGAGTCGAGAGAAAAAACACTATTGTAAATATCTTCCAGCCAGAAGCGAGAAAAAAGAAATTCAAGAAAGTTGTATATTGTTTTAGTATGTTTGCTTGAACTTCATTTTGAATCATTAAATTTTGTTTGACTGCTATTAATCACACGAAACAAAAAATTTGAACTCATCCTGAGTCGCCAAGACAATGCTTCAAAAACACTCCTGCCGAATCTATAAAAGACAACAGAAGCAGAGTAAAATATATCATTCCTATTGCTTATGTCCTACCTCTTCGCATCAGGAGACTTTATCCAACTGTTTGACCAAAGATGAACACATAGCAGACAAGTCATTCGACTTCCTGCATTCTGTCACTATGAAGCCAATAATTCCTTTGGGGTTTGGGATCCGCCTGTGGGTTGGAGGTGAGAATAGACCTCCTGTGGGTTGGGGGTGAGAATAGATCCCCTGTGGGTTGGAGGTGAGAATAGATCCCCTGTGGGTTGGGGGTAAGAATAGACCCACCGCGTCTCCCTACACGATAGCGAGAGGCGAATAATGAGGGGTATCGTCACTTGACTTGCGCTTACTATTACTAGCTCAAGTATTTTTCGTGGTCAATGGCCTTACCAAGCCTACAAAGGCTGAATGGCCGAAAAACTTCATTCATTGATTGATTCATTCGTTTGTTACTTCGTTTTGTTCCTTCTCCCTCCTTTTCCTCGTTCCTCCTCCTTCCTCTTCCTCCTCCTTCTCCTCGTTCCTCCTCCTTCCTCCTCCTGCTCCTTCCTCTTCCTCCTCCTCCTCCTCGTCCTCCTCCTCCTCCTCCTCCTCCTCCTCCTCCTCCTCCTCCTCCTCCTCCTCCTCCTCCTCCTCCTCCTCCTCCTCCTCCTCCTCCTCCTCCTCCTTGTCCTCCTCTCCTCCTCCTCCTCCTCGCTCCTCCTCCTCCTCCTCCTCCTCCTCCTCCTCCTCCTCCTCCTCCTCTTCCTCCTCAGTCTTCCTCATCCTTCTCCCTCCTCCTCCCGCCTCCTCCTCGCTCCCTCTTCCTCTCTCCACCTCCCTGCTCCTCTCTCTACCTCTGTCCTATTCCCTCCCTATCCCTCCTCGCTCCTCCATGCTCCTACACCTTTCCCCTCCGTACCCCTCCATTCCCCTCCCTCCCCCTCCCTCCCCGTCCCTCCTCGTTCTTCCTCCTCTTCTTCCCTTCTCCCTTACCCTTCTCCCCTCCTCCCTCACCCTCCTCCCTCCTCCCTCTCCGTCCCTCTTCCACCCTTCTCCTCCCTTTTCCCTCCTCCTCCCTCCTACTCCTCCCTCCTCCTCCCTCCTCCTCCCTCCTCCTCCCTCCTCCTCCCTCCTCCTGCCTCCTACTCCCTCCTCCTCCCTCCTCCTCCCCCCACCTCCCCCTCCCCCTCTTCCTCCTCCTTCTCCTCCTCCCTCCTCCTTCTCCTCCTCCCTCCTCTTCTTCCACCGTCCTCCTCGTCGCTCCTCTTCCCTCCTCTTCCCTCCTCCTCCCTCCTCCGTTTCCTCCTGACTCCTCCTTCTCCTTATCCCTCCTCCTTCTCCTCCGTCCTCCTCCTCGCTCCTCTTCCCTCCTCTTCCCTCTCCTCCCCCCTCCTCCCCCCTCCTCCCTCCTCCTCCCCCCTCCTCCCCCTCCTCCCCCTTCCTCCTCCTCCCCCCCTCCTCTTCCTCCCTCCTCCCTTCTCCTCTCTTCTCACCCTTCCTCCACCCCTCTTCTTTTCCTCTTCCTCCCTCCTCCTCCTTCTCCTTTTTCCTCCTCCTTCCTCCTCCTTCCTCCTCCTTCCTCCTTCTCCTTCCTCCTCCTTCCTCCTCCTTCCTCCTCCTTCCTCCTTCTTTCTCCTTCCTCCTTCTTCCTCCTCCTCCCTCCTCCTCCCTCCTCCTCCCTCCTCCTCCCTCCTCCTCCCTCCTCCTCCTCCTCCTCCCTCCTCTCCTTCTTCCTCCCCGTTCCCCACTATTCCTCCTCCTTCTCTTCCCCCTCCTTCTTCCCCTCCCCCTCCTCTTCCTCCCCCCCCCCACCCTCCTTCCTCCTCCTCCCTCTTCCTTCCTCCTCCTCCCTCCTCCTTCCTCTCCCGCCTTCATCTGCTCCTCACCCCTTCTTCTCCTTCCTTTCTCACCTCCTTCTCAACCTCCTGTCTCCCTACCTTCTGCCAGTCCTTCCTCCCTCCTTCTCCACCTCCTTCACACCCCTCCTCGTCTCTCCAGCCCCTCACTCATTCTACGCTGTACGTCTGTAACGCCTCTGCCTCTCTGCCTCTCACTCCCTTCTCCGCCCTCTTCTTCTTCTTCTCTCTGCCTCCTCCTCCTCCTCCTCCTCCTCCTCCTCCTCCTCCTCCTCCTCCTCCTCCTCCTTCTCCCTTTTCCTCAACCTCCTCCCTCTTCCTCCTACTCATCTTACTTTTACCACTCCTCTCCCTCTCCCTCCTCCCTCCCTCTCCCCCTTCGCCTCCTTCTTCCTGCTCCTCCTCTTCCCTAACTTGTGGTTCAGTATCGTAGGGTCAGTGCTTGCGAACTGGTCGTTCCTGTTTATGAGTCGTTCCTGTGCAACGTTGTGGACCAAGGTCTCGACCGCTGTCTTGCTGGGTAATGATCGTCCATCACACGCTCTCGGCGCGTGAGCACGCAAGCAAGGATGAGGGTGGAGAGGCTTCACGAAGCTAATGAAGCCAGCACTCGACTCGACTTCCTGATGCAGACGACTCTTAACGGGGGTAATCAATGATTAGTGCAGTTTGCCCTATCACGACCCACCCTGCTGTCTTTGACCATGTCTGTGGACGTGATTTGTACAGAAACGGATACAGATCGTGTTTACGTTGTCTGTGAAAGAATATTTTCTCGTTGGGTGAATATTTGACCCTCCACCATAAGATGTGGTGGGAGCCTCCTGACCTCATTTCGAGACATTGGCCAAATACATGTGCAGACAGAGGGGTTGTGCATTTCAGTTTGGAGATGAAACCTCTATTCATTTTTATACCATGACATTGTCTTTTCGTAAAATTCAGCCTTATTCTTAGCTTATTCCTCTTATTCTTATACCTTACCCTACCTACCAAAGCAGGAGTAAAACATTCGCCGAGAAATCAGTAATTTTGTCCGCTCACGAGCGATAAACTATCAGTGAATCAGCCATCTGTTGCATTATTCATTGATCATATTCTCCCTTCCATATGCAGCTGTCCATTTTATATATATCAGCCGATATATCAAACTGAAAGTAACCACGGTGGCGGCAACGCTATGTTGCATTAATTTTTTTAATACATTTTTATGCCCTTTTCTCAAATCGTCATTGAAATGGGAAAAAGTCTTCACCAGTTTTTAACCTAGTCCCTATTCTTTCTATTTTTAAGCCAAAAGTTTGAAAATAGTGAATGGTGACTAAGTTGTACGTAACACCCAACGCAGCGATGCAACAATTGGTGTTAGGAAGAAAAAGTCCCCATTATCAAGTGTTTCGACCCTTTACACTTCCTGAAATTGCTTCACTTGTAAGAGCAATGTCGGAAAATCTTTCATAACTGGGGCACACGAGTGGACTCGTCCGAGGAGAGGGGTGTGAAAAAGACAGCCAAGCTGGCGGGAAACACAAACTGGCGGGACACAACATCTGATTGGCTGCGTTTTTATGAGTTTTATTTAATCCCCGAATCGTCAGATTCTTATGTCATTCTATATATGAATCACTGCGAATTTACCGAGAATTAACAAACCAAGATCGCTTGCCAGTCAGATGCTGTTGCTTGCCAGCTTGTATGGTCCGCCAGCGTGGCCGTCTTTCCACACCCCTCTCCTCGGACGAATCCACTAGTGTGGAACGTTTATGGAAGCTTTTCCAAAATGTCTCGATTTTACGAATCA
>JAWQFJ010032186.1:22500-51935 GCA_034096865.1 Theodoxus fluviatilis | reverse complement strand
ACCTCCACAACTCAATACACAACCCTCACCTCCACAACTCAAAACACAAACCCTCCACCTCCACAACTCAAAACACAAACCCTCCACCTCCACAGCTCAAATCACAACCCTCCACCTCCACAACTCAAAACACAACCCTTCACCTCCACGGCTCAAATCACAACCCTTCACCTCCACAACTCAAAACACAAACCCTCCACCTCCACGGCTCAAATCACAACCCTCCACCTCCACAACTCAAAACACAAACCCTCCACCTCCACAGCTCAAATCACAACCCTTCACCTCCACAACTCAAAACACAAACCCTCCACCTCCACGGCTCAAATCACAACCCTTCACCTCCACAACTCAAAACACAACCCTCCACCTCCACAGCTCAAATCACAACCCTCCACCTCCACAACTCAAATCACAACCCTCCACCTCCACGGCTCAAATCACAACCCTTCACCTCCACAACTCAAAACACAACCCTCCACCTCCACAGCTCAAATCACAACCCTTCACCTCCACAACTCAAATCACAACCCTCCACCTCCACAACTCAAATCACAACCCTCCACCTCCACAACTCAAATCACAACCCTCCACCTCCACAACTCAAATCACAACCCTCCACCTCCACAACTCAAATCACAACCCTCCACCTCCACAACTCAAATCACAACCCTCCACCTCCACAACTCAAAACACAACCCTCCACCTCCACAACTCAAATCACAACCCTCCACCTCCACAACTCAAATCACAACCCTCCACCTCCACAACTCAAATCACAACCCTCCACCTCCACAACTCAAATCACAACCCTTCACCTCCACAACTCAAATCACAACCCTTCACCTCCACAACTCAAATCACAACCCTTCACCTCCACAACTCAAAACACAACCCTCCACCTCCACAACTCAAATCACAACCCTTCACCTCCACAACTCAAATCACAACCCTTCACCTCCACAACTCAAATCACAACCCTTCACCTCCACAACTCAAATCACAACCCTTCACCTCCACAGCTCAAATCACAACCCTTCACCTCCACAACTCAAATCACAACCCTCCACCTCCACAACTCAAATCACAACCCTTCACCTCCACAGCTCAAATCACAACCCTTCACCTCCACAACTCAAATCACAACCCTTCACCTCCACAACTCAAATCACAACCCTCCACCTCCACAACTCAAATCACAACCCTTCACCTCCACAACTCAAATCACAACCCTCCACCTCCACAACTCAAATCACAACCCCTTCACAGCTCAAATCACAACCCTTCACCTCCACAACTCAAATCACAACCCTCCACCTCCACAACTCAAAACACAAACCCTTCACCTCCACAACTCAAATCACAACCCTTCACCTCCACAGCTCAAATCACAACCCTCCACCTCCACAACTCAAATCACAACCCTTCACCTCCACAGCTCAAATCACAACCCCTTCACCTCCACAGCTCAAATCACAACCCCTTCACCTCCACAACTCAAATCACAACCCCTTCACCTCCACAACTCAAAACACAAACCCTCCACCTCCACAACTCAAATCACAACCCTTCACCTCCACAACTCAAATCACAACCCTTCACCTCCACAACTCAAATCACAACCCTCCACCTCCACAACTCAAAACACAAACCCTTCACCTCCACAACTCAAATCACAACCCTTCACCTCCACAACTCAAATCACAACCCTCCACCTCCACAGCTCAAACACAACCTCACCTCCACAACTCAAATCACAACCTCACCTCCACAACTCAAATCACAACCCTTCACCTCCACAACTCAAATCACAACCCTTCACCTCCACACTCAAATCACAACCCCACTCACACTCAACAACCCTCCACCTCCACAGCTCAAATCACAACCCTTCACCTCCACAACTCAAATCACAACCCTTCACCTCCACAACTCAAAACACAAACCCTCCACCTCCACAACTCAAATCACAACCCTTCACCTCCACAACTCAAAACACAAACCCTCCACCTCCACAACTCAAAACACAAACCCTCCTCCTCCACAGCTCAAATCACAACCCCTTGACAGCTCAAATCACAACCCCTTCACTTCCACATCAGTCCTGTGGTTGGGGACACACAAGGTCACGTTTGGCATCACGCACATACTCTGATGCATTGAAAGAGGTATCTGTCTCTCTCTCGATAGTCCTGGAGCAGGAATGATGTCCGGCATGTCACGCAGGCAGGCAAATTGGTTGGGGACAGCGAGCATCATCTCCTGTTCAGCGTCAGCAATGGCGGTCTTGAAAAAGATCTAGCCAGGGAGTTGGTCGCTGAAGCGGAAGTGTCTGACAGGCTTGATGTTCTTCAGCGGCTTGTAAGCCTTCTCGAAGAAGGACTGCCAGTTGTCCGTTGGCACAATGACTGTGCCGTCTTCCTTCCCCACCAGCTGAGCGATGTTCACACCAGACACTGCAGTACTCTCCTTCACAACATCCTGTAAGTCACCCAGGCATGACACATGAGAGCGTCGGTAGCATCGCTTCAGCAGACCGAAGCACCAATCTGGAGCGAATTTCGTATGTCCAGGTGGCATGAAGTTGATGGTGACATTACTGTGGAGCCCCTTCTGGACACGCCAAGCAAAGTAGAACAAAACCCACCTGTTCTTGTTTTGGCCAGAACAGTTGTCACAATGGAGGTGAACCGATGTCTCGCCAAGCCCGTAATGCTCAAAGAAGAAGTGTAGGTAACTTATCACTGCATTACTGCCCTTGCTGGTGCTGACTGCTTCATCAATAAGGAAGTTCACCTGTTGTGACACCCCCTCACAGTGGACTCCAAAGATTCCACACTTCCGTGGTGTGAGGAAGTACATGGGTCCGGGCTGCGCAGCATCACTGGGGTAGTGGACTTGCTGGGCAAAATCAAAGCTGTAATGCATCGCCATCTGCCTCGAGTTTGCCGTAGTTTGCTGGAGCCTCTGAAGATTCTGCTGTTCCGCAGTGGCCTTTGCAGCAGCCGTCATATCCCTGTATAGGTCACGTTCAGCTTCCACCTGACTGATGTGTCTTTGCTGCTCCTGCAGAACCTCATGCTTCTCTTCAATGGTAGCGTTTGCACTCCTGTATATATGGACATTGTTCTTTTGGCACTTCCAGCACAGGTCCGTCATCGGCTTGGCAACCACGATGAATGGACAAAGTGCTTTCCAGAGGCTGCGGAAGGAAGTCTCTCCAACAACACGATGACCTGCTGCAACTGCATGTTCTGTATACAGGCGAAAGATCTTGCTCTTGGGGGATGACGATGGCAGGAGTCGGATGTCATCCCTCTTGAAGCCAGGGATGCGCCCCGGCAAGCTGACGGCATGGGCCTCAGCATAGTTGACGATGAAGCGCTTCACATTGCTGGTATCCTCCACTTTCAGGCTCCGGGTGTTGTTCTGGCGTCCGTTGGTCTTCCTTCGAACTGGTGCCAGCCCCTCGACCTGATAGTGCTTGTGGAGCTTTGTCAGTTTATCTTGGCTGATACTGCAACAAACCATGATAATATACATTAAAATTTTGAAATTGATGTATTTACACTGGATTTCTTAATAACACAAAATCAAAGGACAACAATCTATGGGGCTTGGGTACACTTTATGCTAACTATACACTACTTTAATAATGACGAACAGAATACTTATGAAGAACTGCAACCTGTCATGGGGAGAGCTGAAGAAAGATGCTCAGAACCGAGTACACTGGAGGACTTGCTGAGGCCCTATGTTCCACAAGGAATCCAATGGAATAATTAAGTAAGTAAGAATACTTACCCAAGAATAAAGAGGAAAGCATCTTTACAGACTGGGAGAGTCAGCAGACAGTAGCTGGAACGTGGCTTGATACGGTCATTCTGGTGCTTCCACTTGCTGCATTCAGTCTTGGGACCATTCCTCATGCAAGATGACAGTATGCCAAGAATCATCCAGTCCTTTGCATCTAAAAACAGAATAATAATAATAATAATAATAATAATAATAATAATAATAATAATAATAATAATAATAATAATAATAATAATAATAATAATAATAATAAATAAAAAAAAAAAAACAGATTATTTATACGCACATACCTTCCCTAATAGGCAAGCTCATGGTGTTTACAATGAAAAGTCCACAGTCATACAAAGCATTCCAACACTCGCACACTGTACAGTTGAATTAAAAGAAGAGTTAAATACAATACAATTAATTAACATAACAGACAATAAACAAAACATAAGAAGCCTTGTGAAGCACCTCACTGCTCGTCAGAAAAGACTGACCGGAACAGGTGTGTCTTAAGGGAGATTTTGAACTGGGACATGGAATCAGAGTGACAGACAGGGAAAGGTAGGCTATTCCACGATACAGGGCCGATGTAAGAAAAAGCTCGCTGTCCTTGGGTTTTCTTTTTGAGATGGGGGACATTTAACGTTTTGGTGTCTGCAGCTGAACGGTTATTTCTAGCGGGGGTGTAGACAGTGAGAATTTCTTTGAGTGCGTGTGGTGCAGTTTGATTGAAGAAGCTGAAACACATAGTGGATAGCTTATACTCTATCCTCTGAGCAACGGGGAGCCAATGCAGTGCACGAAGGAATTTGGATGTGGGAGTTCTCTTGGGACATCTAAAAACTAATCTATCAGCAGTGTTTTGGACTTTTTGCAGTTTGTTTAGCAGAGTGTCAGGAATGCCAGCAAGAAGAGAATTTCCATAATCAAGACGGGACAGAATAAAGGAAGTGACAAGGGTTTGAGTGGCCTGTTGTGAAAGATAGTGACGAATAGTGCTAATTTTCCTTAACTCGTAGTAACCTAACTGGCAAACTTTGTTCACATGAACTCTCATAGAAAGATCATCATCGAACATGACACCTAAGTTCCTAACAGACTTTGAGAATTCTATCTCACTCTGACCTATGGTTAGTTTCAGGGCCTGATCGAATTTGCCTCTACCGCCAACCAGGAGAGCTTCGGTCTTTGAATCATTAAGTTTGAGTTTGTTCTGGGTCATCCACTGTTTCACATCAGAAATACAAAGTTCACTTGCAGAGAGAAGAGGTTGGATTTGACTGGGATGAGTGGAGTTGTAAAGTTGTGTGTCATCAGCAAATTCACTGTGAGAGAATGAATGACTGTCAATTACGTTGGGAAGTGGTTGGGTGTACAATAGAAACAGCAGAGGACCCAGAACCGAGCAGTGTGGGACTCTGTATTTTTAGTGGGGCAGGATCAGAAGCAATACCCTGGATCAATGACAATGATGAAGACAACGATGACTGACCTATCATCCTTTATGGACTATGTAAGATCATTGACCACAAAAAGGACTAACTCACCCCGAAACACAGGACGACTGTGTAGAAGACAACTAATGACGAGACTGAGGGAAATGTACAAGGCGGTACAGCCCTTGAGACTCGGGCTTGATTGAAACGTCCTGTGATGTTTAATGATTCTTTTGTTGGTATATCATTATTTACTATTCTACCAGTCATTTTGTAACTTTCATTTCTTTTCTGGGATGAATAAAGGGAAAGGCCACACCAGTGGACTTGTCCGAGGAGAGGGGTGAGAGAAAAACAGTCAAGCTGGCATGAAACACAAACTGGCGGAACACAACATCTGATTGGCTGCATTTTTGTGAGTTTTTTCTCTTTCAAACTGTCAAATTCTTTTCTCGTTTTATGAGTGAATCACTGCACTGAGAATTAACCAACCAAGATTGCTTGCCAGTCAGCTGCTGTTGCTTGCTAGCTTGTATGGCCCCCGCCAGCTTGGCCGTCTTTCTCACACCCCTCTCCTCGGACGAGTCCACTAGTGTGGCAAGTGTATGGAAGCCTTTTCAAATAAAGTATATGTTATGTTATGTTTGCTCTCTTTGATATGAAATGGACAAGTCTGGTTGGAGACGGAAGCATGCAAAGACAAACACAGTGTTGTGTATAAAGTGTGTCAAGGGCCCAACTGTCTGTACATCAAACTACTCTGTACCTGAAGAAGAACACACAACATTGATACTGGGAAGATCCCATAGACATCACAGCTTTCATTCTTTTTGGCATGTCTATATGTTTAGTCAACAGGTGCATCAAAGATGTTCACCTATACATTAATGCACAATCATTCACTCATTCATACCAGACTAAAGTGATAAGACAGGGTAGCAGCAACTCTTTCTTTGATCAACTTGAATTTGTTGTTAACTTTTTTCCCATCTCTCCCGCCCCTGGGATTGAACCACAGCGCAGCCCCTTGCTGCAAAGTCCAACACCTTAGCTTACTGGACCATAAGAGGCTATCAATAGCCCAGCAGATGAGTTCAAAGCCAACCTGAAGCCTCATGCATGATAAAGATTGTCTAATGTTCTCCCTGTTGTGATTGGTTTTGAAGCAGATTGTTTGCTTTCACTATGGAGGAAGGGTTTGTGCATGCCCATACAAGTGGCTGGGGGTAAAGGTCATGAACCTTTCCCCTCAGAGTGGGTTATGCAATCAGTCCTCATTATGACGACATGGTAAGGGTTAAAATACACAGGCTCTTAAATCCCTCTCACAGTGTATGAAGGGTTTCCTGCAGGACATATAGGGGAGAGAGGGGCCATTTTTTCAGCCCATAGCAGGAATTCTGGGTTGAAGAGGGTTAAGCAATGAATGAAGGACATGTTTCTCAACTACTTTCCATTTATCTCTTGTAGATTTGTTCCATATAGTTTGGGGGGGGGGGGGGGGGGGTGAAGAGAGAGAAACCTAAAAAGCTTTGCTCATTTGTTTCCTCCCTCTCCAGTTTCACATAGAAAATTGATTGCAGGAAGACAAAACCTCCCCACCAAAAAGTTTGGTTTGGGTAACAAGGGAAAAAAAAGAGGTAGGTCTAACCTTTATTATTATTGTTTTAAGGCCAGATTGAGACTGCACACATGTGTGTGTGTGAGTGTGTGAGTGTGTGTGGAGTGTGTGTGTGTGTGTGTGTGTGTGTGTGTGTGTGTGTGTGTGTACAAGGTGCGGCAAAATTAGCGTTACGCAAGAGTATAACATTTAAAAAACGATGGATTTCTCACACACATTAAACGTATTGTTCGACAACATACAACAGTTCAGACAAGCAGGCATCAGTTTATTCAACGTAGTCACCACCAGCCTTCACAACTGTAGTCACCACCAGCCTTCACAACTGTAGTCACCACCAGCCTTCACAACTGTAGTCACCACCAGCCTTCACAACTGTAGTCACCACCAGCCTTCACAACTGTAGTAACCACCAGCCTTCACAACTGTAGTCACCACCAGCCTTCACAACTGTAGTCACCACCAGCTTTCACAACTGTAGTCACCACCAGCCTTCACAACTGTAGTCACCACCAGCCTTCACAACTGTAGTCACCACCAGCCTTCACAACTGTAGTAACCACCAGCCTTCACAACTGTAGTCACCACCAGCCTTCACAACTGTAGTCACCACCAGCCTTCACAACTGTAGTCACCACCAGCCTTCACAACTGTAGTCACCACCAGCCTTCACAACTGTAGTCACCACCAGCCTTCACAACTGTAGTCACCACCAGCCTTCACAACTGTAGTCACCACCAGCCTTCACAACTGTAGTCACCACCAGCCTTCACAACTGTAGTCACCACCAGCCTTCACAACTGTAGTCACCACCAGCCTTCACAACTGTAGTCACCACCAGCCTTCACAACTGTAGTCACCACCAGCCTTCACAACTGTAGTCACCACCAGCCTTCACAACTGCCTCCAGGCACTTCCGGAAGGAGCTGCATGCTGCTCGGACATAGTCTTCAGACAAAGCCGCCCACTGCGTCGTGACTGCTGCTCGCAGGCTGTTCACATTCGGGTGGCCACTTGCACAGGCCTCGGACTCCACACGCTCCCATATGAAATAGACGAGCGGGCTGAGGTCTGGAGACGATGGCGGCCACATGTCCTTGGGCCAGAGGCTGCAGAGTTCCTTCCCCAGCAGCTGTTGCATTTTCTTGGCAGTATGTGCAGGTGTCCTTGTACGTGGCCCTGATCCAGGGAATTACGTGCTCACTCAGCAACTGACAGTAGTGCTCCGCATTGATCCTCTTGCTGCTGTTGATGAAGATCGGAGAGCATTTTTTTCCATCACTGCTGATGCCCCCCCCTTCTGAGGATACTTGGTTGCTGGGATGAACTTGGTGCGGGGTGGCACATCCTCCACTCGCTCAGCTGAGATGTATCTGGAGTTAAGACGATTCAGAATTGGATCCAAACATAGAGCAGCTTTTCGTCAGAGAAAATGAGCACCTTCTTGGAATTTTCTGGCTTCTTCATCCAGTTCAGAATCATCCTGGCATGGTCTACTCTCGTGATCTTCTGCGCCTCAGTGACCCTGTTCTTGATGACCACTGCCCTCGACTTCATGTGCAGGCCATCTCTCATCACGTGACGCATGGTGTGCTCATGCATGCCAAACTGCTTCGTCAGCTTCCTGATGGACTGCCTGGGATGGACTTCAACCATAGCCTTCACAGCCCCCACCACCTCTTCCGTTCTCTTCTCCCGCTTCCTTCCTTGTCCTGCCTTCCGCTCAACATTGCCACGCTCTGCCAGCATGTCCATAGGACCTAGCCTCTAGGCGGAATCTGAATATTCGCGATTGGAACAAAAAAGCCACAATATGATGTCCATCTGCGATCAAGTTCTGGATGTGATGAAAGGACCAATTCCTTCTCTTAACCAAGAGGCGGGAGGCCCAGGGTGACAATTGGCCGGTCCCCCCAAACAACAGGTAAAACATGGTAGAGAGAAGTTTAACTCGATAAGATCGAGAGGGATCATAATACCTATGCGTCTACAAGCAATGCGGATCCTAGATTTCCTCGCAGTTTACTATCGCCTATAAAACGAGGCGAAAGAGTTGACATAGACATGGTAACTTTATTCCATAGACCCAATGTGCGCGCGCCACTCTTTTTTTTTTGATCCTAAGCTAAGGCCCCCTTGCGCCACACCCCCAGCCATCGCCCGCTCCCTACCACCTAGATACTCTGATTTGAAACCTTCTAGAAACTCAGAAAATCATCCGAAAGCATCTAGAAGGTGGTTCCGAAATATCCTGGTGGTTCCGAAATATCCTTTCACCAGGGCCAGGATAAATCGGAATGGTTCCGAAATATCCTAGGATTTTTGGGAACCGGTTCCGATTAATCCTGGTTCCGAAATATTCTACGACACCGGGTTCCTGCCTGCGGTGACTGGAGAAGCTCACCAGTAGAATGAGAGGAGCGATAGCGACCCCGGTAGCTATGGCCTTTGGCATCAAACGGAGACCCGGGAGGTTTTCAACGTATCCTTGACCTTTGACCCACCCACCGATTCCTGGATAAAGGGCACTTTGGAGTGTCCGTACTGCAGCCTCGGCCTTGATCTTGGCAAGATGTAGTTTATTTATGGTTGTGGTGGTGGTGGTTGTGGCGGTTGTGACGGTTGTGGTGGTTGTAGTGGTTGTGGTGGTAGTCGTGGTGGCGGAGGAGGAGTGCGGAGAAGGAGACAGGAGGGAGAAGAAGGAGGAAGAGGGAGGAAGGAGGAGATGGAGGGTGGGGGAAGGAGGGGGGAGGGGGAGGAGGAGGGAGGAAGCATGCATTTGCAGATGACAATCAGCTCTACAAAGACACCACCTTAGATCAATTCCAACCCACGTTAGAAACTCTACAGACCTGTCTTTCTGATGTTAAGTCATGGATGTCACACAACAAACTCCAGCTGAACGATTCCAAAACCGAATGCCTTCTTGTCAAGTCTCAGAGACTAGTGATGCCTCCATCCCTCCCGTCTTCTATCAGGGTAGGAGACGCTGACGTCGCCTTTGTTCCATCAGTAAAAAACCTTGGTGTCACCCTCGACTCTCATCTCTCTCTTTCCGACTTTGTCCAAAACACTTGCAAATCTGCATACATACAACTCAGACAGATAAGCGCAATCAGACGCGTACCTTCTCACTACTCAAGCTACTACTATCCTAGTCTGTGCTCTTATTCTCAGTCGCCTGGATTATTGCAACGGCCTTCTTGCCGGCTGTCCCGCATATCTCACCGATAAACTTCAAAGAGTGCAAGATGCTGCAGCTCGACTCATCTGTAAGTCAAAAAAGTCAGATCATCTCACTCCTCTCTTCCGCTCTCTCCACTGGTTGCCCATTAGTGCTAGAGTCCAATACAAGATTGCCTGTCTTTGCTACCATTACTTCGCTGAATCCCTTCCTCAATATCTCTCTAAACCCATGCGCACCTACACACCCGCTAGACAGCTACGCTCTTCCGCAGACACAAGAATCCTCAGGTTCCCGGAGGACCCTCCAGTTAAAACAAAATTTGGTGAACGCTCTTTCTTTTATCAGGCTCCCTCTATCTGGAATGACCTCCCGCCTCTGTTCGTCACTCTACATCTCCCTCGACCTTTCGCTCTGCTCTCAAAACTCACCTCTTCTTGAAATCGTTCCCGAATCCTGTCTAAGTTTCTTCATCTTCCTCCCCTCACTGTTCTCTTTGTACTAGCTTGCCTAAGCCCCCTACCACCCTCCTGTCTCTCCTCCCCCTCTCCCCAGTTTCATGGTTAAGCGGTGACGCTGTACATCAGTTTGTCGAATGCCTGAAGTGAATGTCTGACTCCTATGTTATTAAGTTTATTAAGTTACCTTTGATGTGATTGACTGTTATTGTATATTGTAATGGTTGTGTATGTATGCGCCTTGAGCATGTCTTAACTCATAGTAAGGCGCTATATAAATCCACACATTATTATTATTATTATTATTAAGAAGAGGGAGGGGGAAGGAGGGAGGGAGGAGGGAGGAGGGGGAGGAGGGAGGAGGGGGGAGGGGGAGGAGGAGGGAAGGGGAGGAGGAGGCAGGGGGGAGGAGGAGGAGGAGGGGGAGGAGGAGGAGGGGGGGGGGGGGGGGGGGGGGGGGGAAGGAGGAGGAGGAGGAGTTGACGTCAAGAAATGGCAATTCAAGGGAAACAACCCCTACTAATGGCCCTATAAGACAAGCACGAGTAACGTCCCTTGCATTTGTTGAGGCCTCCTTCGCATTGGTGGTTCCATCTCTCACAGACCAGAGGCCCTATTCACCTGTATAATTTATAAGATCTTTCCTAAGACTGCTTCTGCACGCCGTGCATTTACCACTTCATTTTTTTATAACGTAAAGCTCTACAACATCGGGGCTCATTCTTATGTGCAGGTAGAAACACTCGAATGATGAAAAACAGTGAATCCTCCGTGGGCATCTGCCGCTCATTGAATGTTTTGAAGACGTATATCATTTTTTTTCACGAAAAATAAATCACCATCCCTGGAGGTATAATCACCACACCGGAAGCAATCCGCAGCCTTTTACTGCTAGGACGTCACGTGTTTTCACAAGTGACGAGGACAGGTGTGGCGACAGCTACCATTCTAGTTCACTAGAGAATTCGCCTACCGGCGAAAGTGTCTCTAGCACAGTTGACATCACCTGATGGAAGGATTTCGTCCGAAAATTTCAAATGAGGGTCACACAAGAGGCTTGTGGGATAGCCGATCTGCTCCCTGACATACGCCGTTAAAGTAGATCTATATTTCTCACAAAACTCTGAACGTACTCTTGTTGAGGCAATAAACAAGCGTTTATTCGATAAAATAAAATGTTTGTGTTGAAATGGAAACACGTTTTGACATCTGAATGATTTCTGAAAAAAAGTGGAGAAAAAGGAGTATCAGAAAGAAACTCTTTTTGGCGCAATGCTAGTAATGCGAAGGGTCAAATCTATTACGCATTCATTGCGAACTGTGCCAGAGTCACTATACCGACTCGGGTTGACAGGATGGGCAGCCACATCCCTCTGTGCCACCACACGTACAGGCTGTTGCTTGGTGTGGTCCTCCCTTCCCCCCTTGCACCATGGTGGAGTCGTGCAACCACAACTTTCAGTGTTTGATTTCGGAGCATGAAATGATGAATTATCATGGACGAGGCTCTCAACACTCATCATTATCGTCGTTGTCGTCGTCATCGTCATCGTCGTGTGGCTAGACATTTAAATAAACCCAGATTTCTCCTGTCTTCTTTGTAGATGTACGAAGCGCAGTACCATGGTTCTAAATCTGGGTTTACTTAAGTATCTTGACGATTCCATACGGGTAGCTAGAGGCACTTTGACAATCGCCAACAATCGCCACAATCGCCAACAATCGCCAACAATCGCCAACATTTTAATATCAGAAAACCGGACTTTTATAAACATCTTTTAACTTATGATTACACCCGAATCACGCGGACCGTTAAGGTGCATGGAGTACAGTACCGCCGAGCAAGACGTTTGTCACAAAACGCAGATACAGTAACGCGGCCGGATCTTAGCGTAACTTCCCGGACATGCTTAGTCAGTCAGGCGGGGTGGCGGGTGAAAAATTATTCTAAGTCAAAAGTCGAGGGGAAAAGTGAATAGTTGTTCACGTTTAACTATTCGTTTATTCTCCACGGATTTTGTGACAGGAGTTATAGTTCCCGAGTAATTAAGCTCTCTCTCTCTCTCTCTCTCTCTCCCCCTCCCTCTCTCTCTCTCTTTAAAAAAAAAATGAATGTAATATATTTGATTGTTGGCGATTGCTTGGTATTATAAAAAAATTGGCGATTGTTGGCAATTGTCGGCGATTGTTGGCGATTGTCAAAGTGCCTCTACCGATTCCATACCTGCCGTAACTCTGTGTATACTTCTGTCTTTGCGTTTAATTCTGCCTGTGCGTGAATGAGTAATTGGTGAACATCAACCTACCCCTCTGTGTGACTGCGTTAGTGTTCGTTCAATGTCTATGATGTGTGCCAAAGCAAATCAAAACGAACTTCTCTTCGATCTTGTCTAAAATACGAAAAAGTGGCTAGATTTGACCGGACTATGTGTAAATCTAGCAGTGCACTTTCGTCTCATTCTAACTTGCCAACCGTTAATCCGATTTCAAAGCAGTTTTCATCATTGGAAGGAGGGAAAGGCTTCTATAAACGGGCCACACTCGTGGACTCGTTCGAGGAGAGGGGTGTGGAAAGACGGCAAAGCTGGCGGGCCATACAAGCTAGCAAGCAACAGTATCTGATTGGCAATCGATATTGGTTGGTTAATTCTCAGCCAATTCCCAGTGATTCACTCATAAAATGACAAAATAATTTGATGGTTTGGAGAGAAAAAAAACCTCGTAAGAACACAGCCAATAAAATGTTTTGTCCCGCCAATTTGTATTTCCCACCAGCTAGACTGTCTGTCTCACACCCCTTTCCTCGGCGAGTCCACTAGTGTGGGCCGTTTATGGAAGCCTTTCCGGAAGGAATATTCACCGTATTCAGTCAAATATTCTAACTAGACACGAATAGAGAGAAAGACTCGAAGGGTAGTGAAAGGTTACAACTGGGACTTTGTGCCAAGACTTGAGATGTAGTCTTGTCCTGGCAACGTTGAATCTCTGCGCTAGGGAAAAAAGAGAGAAAGAAGACAGCTCATTCAATCAACACAACAGATAAATTCAGAATAAAAGGTTGTGTACGCTGTGATAGTTTATTGACCTCACAACAAATTGCATATCAATATGGTATGTATATGGTATGTACATCTTCTTTAATGGAATCTCATTGGATTCTAAATGATCAGTTCGTGATGTAGGGAATACATCACAAAGCTTCACCAACAAAAGGGAGCTCAGCCATCTCTACCAGCAAATACGGGATATGGTGGATGAACAGATGTACGACGCAAACAAACAAGTGTGAAGGCATGAACGAGCAACTACAAACGGACTCCAAAATTCTTTCCAGACCAAGTTCTGTCCCAAAGTCCAGGTTGCTGTTTGTGAATAATCTTCTACTATCAATGGTAGAAGAGAAAACAATTATTGAGGTCTATCGACAAACTGCAAAACAAGCAAACAAACTGCTCTTTTAGCAATTTTCCAAGCAGCATCACTACAGTGTGATCCAATGTCTTTGATTTCAGATCGAAACGCAAAGACTACAAAATCAGAGCTCCAAGCTGGAGAGGTGGGTGTTGCTGACCAAAACCTCTGACAAATTGAGGGTCAATTTCATTTCCAAGCAGCAATTCTCTATCAAACAAGAGCAAACTCGCACTCCTACGCAGCAAAGAGTAAACCTTTCCTCTCTGTGATTCGCATCACAATGTACGAACAAACAAATGTGAAACAGAAATACACAGGCCAGTCACCTGAAGTTCAGATTTCCTCGTCAACGCTACATTGACATCCAGAACAACCAGCTTCAGAGATCATCAAGTGCAGGCGATAAACAAACAAAGCAAACTCTGAATTACACGTATTGGCGTGTAAGCGGACGTCTTTGCTAAACGCAGGAGTCTGCCAGAGAAATGTCCACTGTGAGTGACAAGTGCTCGTGACGAGGAGTATTTCACTGTCCAAACATATACCCTGGATTGGAGCAACATGGAGGGGAAGTGAAGCATTGAACAAATCAAGCAGGTCTCTAGGATTTGCAGTCCACTGCTCTCCAGTGTACACCTGTCTAAAAAGCAATGCACACCACAGAAGAAGTTCTGAAATATTCTTTCATGATTTTTGTCTGAAGTTCCTTGGACCAGCTTTCCTTCCACAAAATTACTATGGGGATGGAGACGACGGAGGGGCACGGTGATGATTGTGGACAAGAACTGGAGTGCAAAACACAGAATCAAGAGGAGGAGGCTGCTGTGTGGGACTGGCACTGTTCACACTGAACACGGAACAAAACGCACGTTGCAAGTGTCACTCCTCTCACAGCAGTCTACCCAGCTGGGAAGCCAAGATTGTGGTGTTCTAAGTCCAAGTTAACCAGACCACTTTAAATCTTACCACTGAACTACCACCTGTCATGTTGCAATGCTCAGTCCTAGTACAGGGCAGGGAATACTTCCTGACGTGATGTATATTTTTTGTGTGTTCCAAAACTCAGGAAAATAAACACTGCACTTTTCAACTTAATTAGCTTCTCTGGGAACGCAATTTGAGTGAAACTGTGTGATCCTGTAGAAATAATCCCCATATATTTGTGAGCATTTTTATTTCTCTTAGAATATTTGCCAGCACAATCTTTCCAAGATGAGGTACCAGATCACTGATCTAATTATAATATAAGGATGACCCATGTAACTGAGTGAATCTTTTCTCTACAAAATTGAACATCTTATGCTAGTTTATTCAATTCTTTTGAAATGACTAAGTGATGATTTCTTGAACTATTGTTGCAAATAATCTATTTTCCATCCACTAAATGAACAATGAACCTGACAGGCGTCAAAACATGCGAGCGTATTCACAGAAGCGCGGCAAATGGACAAAGAGTTCAGTCATGGCATGTGTTGTTTGGTGACTGACAACAAAATGACACTGTTGTTTAAAAATGGTCCCTGAATCAAAAATCAACCAATGCTTTCAAGGCTCATGAGACAGCATCCTTTCACAAAGAATATGCAACTATTTTTCCACAGCCATGGGCTTCTTCTTCACCAGGACAGATCAGATAAACATTGGAATTATGTCTGTTGAATTGAAACAGATCAAATGAAAAGCTACAAACTCTTGTACGCCATATATTAATAATAATGCTGTTGACACATACATCACTGAAAATCACAGAAATCATGATAAATGACGAGGGAACTTCTCATAATCACAGCAACAAAACTGACAACATGATGTGATGGTGCTGACATTTTCTTCATCATGAATAGAATTACAACTTCAAAAATCATGATTGATTGTATATATATGTTACACTACATGTCTACTAATTAAAGTAGCAATTGGAAACAATCAACATCAAACAGCTTCTCACTCAAGGTAATCATGAGATCATGCAGCCATTGTTGGGTTTTCGAACCAGCTGCCTTCAAAACAAGGAGGTGAAATTCCCCACTGCAGATAAATGCACACTATAGTTGCAAGCATCTTCAGAATTTACTGTACTACAAAATAAGGTGAAATATTAGTTTTGTGAAAAATGACTGTGAAGATATATCGCCAACAGAAAATACATTCCTAAACAGTCCTAATGTATCATCTGAAATCTTCAGTCTACTCTCAGGAAAACACATGATTCAGGAGGAGGTTACAAATAATAATAAACCTAGCAATCACTGCATCCATATTACTTATCAGCACACAAAATGACAATGAAAACAAAATTTTAATCGAGTAACATGAAAATCCTGAAGTGGCGGGGAGTTTGATATTTTGTCTTTGGGGAAAATTCTTTGCTTCGGATGGTGTCATGGTTTTCTAAAAATGAGACTCTCCGGTGCAAATCAATATGAAATTTCATTCTTGAGCACAACAAATACGATGAAAACCTGCCTGAGGCATCATCATACAATCGTCTGAATACCCAAGTTGAAAATATGCTGCCAGCCAACCGCAAAAGGAAACATGCTTTCTTTTGTAAAAGATGAGGAATGTTGCATATGTATAACAAATTGTTCGATTATGAGGTCATGCAGGACAGCGAAGAGGACAGAGACAACACAGGAACGCATCCAAGTCTGTAACACCAACCTCTAAACAGCAACAAGCCAGGCAACATCACATTGACAAACAAGAACAACAGTGGTGGGCTGTGCCGTGTTGTATGGTACTGTATTGCACTGAATTACACCGTTATGCATTGAACTGTATCATATTGTATCATGTTTTCTTATCTTGTATTTGACTGCACTGTATACTGGAGTATTTTGCTGTGTGCTATGGCATAAACTTCTATTGTACTCTACTGTTTTGTGTGGAGCTATTTGTACAGGCTGATATAGGTGGCATGGGGTGTAGTGTTGTACACACTGATGGAGATGACATAGGGTGTGGAGATGCTAGGACTGTCTTGACAGAGAGGTGTCAACCAAGCAGGCCCTACAGCAGAGATGGTCCCACACCACACACATCATGCATGACGTACACAGACAAACACACAAGACTATCAACCAAATAAAACTGCAGCGGTGAAGAAATGATCTTTTTTACACCACAGGCCATACATGGCATTGACAAATGAAAAATTTGGAAAATTCATCTTCCTTGTGAGGTTCTGGTCTGTCTGTAATTATCTAGTCAACAAGATTAATGATGCTACCGCAGGAAAGGCTGTCCCTCATCCATGATACTCGGCATCTGCTCGTGCAAGACATAACAGTCAATGTTTCTTTTCATTTTGGAAGCCGAAAACTATATTCTGTTTGTCATTCCACAAAACTTTGTAGGGCACTGTACCACAGCCAGAGTCTCACACGACTCCGCAGTGTTGACTGCACAACGCTCCCTAGCAGGAAAGCTTTCAGCTTGGACAACATGGCACCACAACAACCAACAACCAACAGCGAATGCATCAATGACACCGACAGAGAGCACCACATTCAAAGCCCCTTTCCAACATCTGCCCTGGCAGTCCCAGAAAAATAAAGTCCATTTATACAAAGTGACCTGCACGTGTCCACAGCTGACAGAGGACAGATGGAGATCACGTGTGAAGCTTACAGGTTCATCTAAAAGGATATGAGAGACCTCAGAGTCACCGACATCCTTGAGACTCCATATCTGATTTAAACTGCCATTTCAATCACATGTCTATGCCTACACACATTTTATTCTTGGTGCTAGATATGAGAATCTTCTCAATGACTCGGTCGTGGGACTTGTGTTAACACCTTTGTAAGAAAAGTGATCCTTCTTTAATTCTATCTTGTCCATGGTAGCACTAATTCAAACCAGTCATTCCAGGAACAAAAAAGTGACTTTTTCAAAAGGGAAAACTGATAACTTGATATGTATGACTCACACACAGTTAACATCTCTGAATGCATTGATATGTACTTCAAGCAACATTGAAAAACTGTCATTTAACAAGAACATTTCTGGTCACTCACCCCTAAAAAGTATAAGGACTGACATACTTGCAGCTAGGGACGAACACAAAGAGATGGAGTATTGTGGAGATGGCAAGGTTTCCTGCAGCATGCACACCTGCTCCTTTCATGAAAAAGCAGAGACTGGAACAAATTAGTCACTTCACTTGTGAAGCAAAATGATATGAATAGATCAAGGGGTTTTCATTCCACACACAAAGCAGGTTTTGTCGGAAATTTACATCAAGAGTGAAATTTCAGAGGGAAAAGTTTCAGACACACGCACTGAGGTAGAAACATTTTGGGTCATGACATGTGGCGGTGTGCGTATGTGAGCCGATGAGACCTCTAAAACTTGATTGTTTCCATTTTCTATGAAGAAAGGAAGAAATCCAAACAGACTGAATGTATCTTGTCGACTCATCTATCATACATCCACAACTTTTATACCTATGATACATATATCCTAAATCAACACATACATTTACTAAATACTTTTTTGGGGTGTATTTAATGTAAACTGTAACATCTGGTGGGCACAATTCTAAATGTGAAAAAGATGCAATAAAATTTAAATTCCTGTAAAATGTTGGTGATCCTGCACCATACAATATGAGTTGCCAGCACAAATGTTCTTGTATTTAAATCAGTTGACAAAATATGTGGTGACTACATAAACACCAAAATATGCATATACATGTATGTTAAGAGTAAAAACAATATATGGAATGCAGGTGGGATCAACACAATGAAGATATGACAATGAAACAAAACAACAGTGCCCTTTCTGTGAAGCATTGCCACTATGGATACACCAGGTCCGGTTTCAGTGTTTGTGGAATGACTAACATTCTGGAATCATCATTTACCTGTACCAACAGCAGGGTATTTCACAAAGGTTCATGTTTCTAAACAAATTCTAGAGAAAATTCTTCAGCATCAAATGCGACAGGTTACTACTACATCATCAAACAGTTGGTGAAGTAATTCTTTTACTTGTGTACGGAACAAAAAGAAGTCAGACGTTTCATTTCCGTTCTCTGACAAGGGTTTGATTTACATACGTGCTGGAGAAGAAACGCACTGGCTGACCTTAGAAAATACTCTCAATTCAGGCTTGATACTGCCCTTGCAATCTCTTACTGCTGTCTTTGATGAAATATTCTTGGAACACAATTTGAATAAGTTTGTGAAAAACCCAAAGAAACAAACATTCAAACTGAACTCTGAGATCTACCGAAAGCACCACATCACCCTACACACGATGAGAGAAGGACAAGTTGAGGAGTTGACAGACATGAAATGCAACTCAAATAATGTGCAATGAAAACATCGACATGTCATAATAATAACAATAACAATAATAATAACAATAAATAATAATAATAATAATAATAATAATAATAATAATAATAATAATAATAATAATATTTTTTAAAATGTTGTCGTGAGCTTTTGACATACAAAAACCAGGAGACGAAACTTCCATTGCATCATATTGACCGAGGCGAGATCCAAAGAAAAACTGGTGTAATACTTCATGTAATGACTTTGCATGCTGCCAGCCCACACAACAACATGGGAAATATCAACTTGGACATGAGTGTGTTGTGTACTGAATACACATTCCTGACATGTGTGTGTGTGTTGTGTACTGAATACACATTCCAGTTGTGTGTGTGTTGTGTACTGGCTACACAGTCCTGACATCAAGTGTGTTGTGTACTGAATACACATTCCTGGTGTGTGTGTTGTGTACTGAATACACATTCCAGTTGTGTGTGTGTTGTGTACTGAATACACAGTCCTGACACGAGAGTGTTGTGTACTGACTACACATTTAAGACATGAGTGTGCTGTGCACTGTACGCACTGTATAGGCCTACACAGTCCAGATATGAATGGAGAGTGATGAATATGTTTTACCCTATTTATTCTTATGACTGAAGAAGTATTTAATAAAATGTTGTTCATGTTTGGTGACTGACTATTCTAAAGATGAACATTAATTAACAGTTCTTCTTTTCTTACCAACAAGATTGTGTTAATCACAAACAGATTTTCTATACCTCCTTGATTAATACAGTCAAATTTATGCCATTTTGCATTTCTATCCTCTTCACATCCTCTAGCCGCAAGAGGGATGACAGACATTTTTGGTCATATCTTTTTAGTGCACTATAATACTTATGTCTGCAACAATACCTATGAACCACAGAAATCAAAAGACACTCTTTTCCTAACACATTATTTTCCAGTCATTCATCTGGTAATAAATGCATTTACAGAACAAATGTTGTGAGTTTTCTTCTTCTTCTTCTTCTTCTTCCACTTCTTCTTCTCAACTTTCACCTATTTCTAAGTATGTATACTTTTTAATCAGCTATGCACAATCAGGACAAGTGGTATCATCAGCTTAAAAAGCAAAGATCAGTAACAACGGGGTACACACAAATAATATCCTACATATTTATATATTGGCAGGGCACACTGCCTCTACATACATCCAGTTTAGCTTATAGACAGTGTCAGCACATTAGCAAACTTGAGGTACTTTCAAGGTTATTTTCAGAGAAGTGGAGCGAGATCAGGAAGGTTACATCAAGTAGGTCGATGACAAAGCAGTTGTTAAGATAGATGGAACCTAGAGTTCCTCCCTTCCTTTCACAAGTCCCAACAAGACAGATATGTAACATCATGACACAACACTGGCTCATGACAAAACATCCAGTCCTCTCCAGCACTGCCCTTCGGGTTCCACTTGTGCACGCACATGACATTTCATATTCGATGCACATAATGTTTGTGTTCAATTTCAAAAGCATTGGGATGTTCCTCCCCAAAACCATTCAACATAACCCTGGACAAAACACTTACGTGTCATTACAGAAATGGGTGAATGGTCGTCAGAAGGTTCTGGAAGGATCAGATTTCATCTTCAGAGGTTGCAGGACAGACCTCGTAGACTCAACCCATGAAGGTCATCACCTCAGCACTCTGTTCCCAAAAGTGACGTCTGTCTGTAGTCAAAGTCTGGGAGCCACTGAGAGGTTTCATTGCAACATCACCAGCAAAGTTCACTAGCCATTTGCAACTCCTGTTTACATTCCAGTTCAAGAGAGGATGTGTCTTCCAGAAATCCCTTGGAATTTGTCACAGGAGGAACTGGCTGGAGTTGCATGCAGACTGTAACCCACAACTTACATGTCAAGTCTGCAAAGCACAGCTAGTTAATCCTTGGCATGCTGCGTGTTCCACAAGGACAAAAACTAAAGTATGTTGAGTGTACAACACGAGACAGCATCAGGTGTAAGTGGATTGAGTAAATTCCCTGTGAAAGACCCTGTGATATTCCACCCGGCATTCTGTGTTTTCCATTCTCAAGACAACCTCAGCGTCAGCAATACTGACTCCCTGGTGTTTTTATTTATTTATTTATTTTTTACCCTTCAAGCTTGATCACATCATATGATTCACTATCACGTAATTTCATCACTGGCTCTGCTGGAATGTCTGGATGTGTAAATATCAACACAAACATGAGTCCCTGGCAAAAATTACCATAGACATGCATAAGACTGCAGTTTCAAAGCAGAATCTGCTAAATAAGCGGTGAAAAAACCCAATCACTTTGCCTTGTAAGATTTGGAATGTAAATTTCATTGGGTCCCAAATTGTTTGACTAACCTTGTATATGGAACACTCACCTTTCTGGGAAAGAGCATGGCCTTTCTGAGAAAGGTAAGTAACTGTAAAAAGCAAGCCAGAAAAGCTGGTCTGATGAGTGCACTGTAGAGTGTCACATCAGGATGACTGTGGAGCAGCCCTGGATACCTCACAGTCAAAACTTCAGTGGCTGCAGGGAAAGTGCCCACAAAAATGTCCTTTATTCCCAAACATTATGTTCTCTGGACATTCTGTCACTCTCTCAGTCTAAGCACAGACAAACCACATAGAGACCCCCTTGAATCCAGTCTTGAGTGGAATTGTCAGGTTGTTGTTTCTTGAGTTTTGGTAGATTTGATTTGACTGGAAATTCCTGGGTGGAATCCCCTGTGAAGGAAAAATGATGCACTGCACACCAGCTGAATCCCACTTCAAGACTGCGCACAGAAATCCATGAATATTCATGCCCAGTTTTGATTGGTTGGGAAGGTCAGATTACTGAGGGGTCACCATTTAAATAGATACCTCCACCATGAATTCCACTAGCAGGCTCCTGAAATTCACGGCTTTATGGTTGTTGGTCATGGTACTGGAGTCTGGATTTCACTGGCCAGGATTGCCACAGATCCACTTGTAGCTTGACCAGGAATTCTGTTCTCCACATCACTTGTGGTGGCCTGTGATTGGCTGGACAGAGTCATGTGATCGGTGCTCAGGATTTGGACTTGGTCCTAGCAATTGTGGTTGCTACGGTGATGTCAGAGCATCCATCGGAGTCAGAACTGGTGTCCGGCTCTTGGTGCTGAAAAATATTTTTAAAAGTAGAATTTTGAAAATGTTACAGTAAATAATGGAAAGGAAACACGCCCTACACAAATGAACATAAAACACATGAGTGCATTCACACACACACACACACACACACACACACACACACACACACACACACACAATATGATCACACACACACACACACACTCTCTCTCTTTCTCTCTCTCTCTCTCTCTCTCTCTCTCTCTCTCTCTCTCTCTCTCTCTCTCTCTCTCTCACACACACACACACACTCACACACACACACAAAATATATCATATACATGAGCATAGTCATCCAAAGGATATTATAAGCAAGCACAACATTTTCCATATTAAACAGACATTTCAGGACACAATTAATGGCAGGTTCATCCTCTGCACAAGCAAGCAATGATGAAATGATTAAAAGCCATTGTTACATTAATGAATTATGCAGCTGCAGAAAAAAGCACACACTTTTCCCCCAGAAACATCATGTTGTGAATGGATCAAATTGATGAAATGCACATCTGAGGGTAATGTTCGATATAAAGTTTTAAGTCCAACTCACAGCAGTGAACTTTCATTCTAGGATATGCATAGTAATGCCATAAACATATTTTTAAAAAGGTAAAGGTAAGGATAAAGGTGTGATTTTATATACAGGGCTGCCTACCCTCCTTTTTCGATTTCAGTATTACCAAGTTCCAATTTCCGTATTTCAGTTCCAATTTCAGTATTAAACCGTGCGACAGTGCAAGAAAACAAAGCAACTTTAATCATTAACCAGGGACCAAAAGATAAAACAAAACATACCTGATTTTATGTACACTATATACAATAGTTCTGCAGCTTGTTTACTGTGACAAAGACTGGTAGTAGGCACTTTTCAGGCCTTTCAGGTCTTTGACACTGTAGTTTCTGTCAAGGGCTTGTCCAGGCCTGGACTTGGCTACCACCAAGGCCTCCAAGGTGTCGGATCCCATGCTGCCTCTGAAGTGTGTTTTGTTCTTTCTCACGACTGAGAAAATGCGCTCACAGTGAGCGATTGTCATTATGGCAAGCATAACCATGGGGAGGTGTGGGAAGAGGAGGTCTTCCCCTACACCTACACTCAGTTTGTCCAATGCCGCCATTGGGAGGTTCAGTTCTACTGTCAAGTCTACCATCATCGCCTCAGCTCGAATTACGTCGATGTCGATTTGGGACACTTTCGAAGGAGGCGGTGTAAAATATTCACTGATAGGTTTTTGCGCTGCTGCAACCTTCTTCTCCTCATTTTTCTTCACATGCTTTGGGCCTTCAACATGCCTTTCGATATCGTTGGCGCCACCACTGGAGATGCTGAACTGGTTATCACAAGTCGTACATTTGACAGTGGAGTCAGTGGTGCCGCGGACTATAAATGGATACTTCTCCGTGTACGCTGGAATGTAGACCTGCGACCTCCGCTGTTTCTTCGATAATTCAGAAACACAATCGCTTGGCTTTCGTTTTGACGCCATTGTTGCACATGAACACTGCACATACCGGCACTCTCCGGAAAAACACTTCGTGCGTTGCGCTTGCCTGTACGAAAATGACGTCACTCGGCAATTTTCGGAAATATTTTCGCGCGCTGCGCCTGCGCATTACAGAACAAACCCATTCGGCAATCATCGGTAGACTGCTTCGGAAAACGATTTGCGCACAGCCACAGGCCAACGATTTTGGAAATTATTTTATTATAGTTTTTATTTTGATATTTCCGGAACGCAAAATAAACTCCCGTATTTTCAGGAACGCTCGCCGATATTTTTACATTTCCGGACAAAATACGGAATTTCCGTACGGGTAGGCAGGCCTGTATAATATAGCAACTTTCCACCATTGATTGGTGCTCAAACCGCTTTACACTTTACCCCTTTACCTTTAGATGAAACATAAACATCAAATGAATGGCATGCATATTTATTACTCCTCTCTATTTTTTTCTTCACATGAACAACAGCTACTGCTGACCTGTTTTTTGTCTGGGTTTTTTACATGGACTTAGTTGGTGTCTAGAAACAAATTAACTGAAGCATTCTCATGAAGAAACAGCATTTAGAACAAAAATGAAAAGAGATCCTAAGAATTGACCGTTTAATTGCCTTTTTATAAATAAAAACTTTCACATCTAATTCAGTACCCCTAAATCTTCATCAACAAAACTGAAATATACCACTGGTTGAAAGTTCCAGGCAGAAAAACACATCTAGCCAGCAGACCATGAAGATCTGTGACAGGCATGAGAGGATGAATGTTATGAAATGGCTAAACTGACAACATGATGAAAACCAAAAGTAAATAGGGCCTATTACTTGTGAAGTTATCATCACCGACAGGTTGTCAATTACAAAAGGATGACCTTGTATGTTCATGTGCAAAATGCCTTGCCTCTGGGTTGATCTGAACGTGCGTGTTCAAAGATAAATTTGTTTTGCCCCGATGAATAAATCAATGAACAATGTGCAGCATGTGGAAAGACGAGGACAACGAAAGAATTTTCTTGGTGCAGAACAACTGCCACGAGTCATCACGGAGGCAAGCATCTACTAATTAGCGTAGGGCACGACTGGAACTGGATGAAAACTCTTCAACTGTAAAAAAGCATCTTCCCAAGCAAAATCTATTTCTATGAGCTGTTAGTCTGTGATCAGCGCAGCAAAGCAGCAATGACAAGACAGAACCTCGTGACTACATCTGTACAGAAAGCAGGGAGTCAAAAAATTTCTGTTCTCACCTCGAAGATTCTGTCAGGACTACCGTCCATCTGGTTTCGGAGCTTCCGCACTGTCACCTCTTTGTCCGAGAGTCCGTCCGAGACGCACGAGCACTTGGCTAGCTCCATCTGCAGATTCTCAGCACTGTTGGTGGACAGCAGACCGTCAGGCGTGCTGTGGGACACGTCACTCGTGTTCTCCTCCTCCGAGAAAATTCCTTCCGAGCTCATTCCCGAGTAGGAGATCCGACTTCTATTCCTGTGGTTGTCGTCCTCGCTTACCTCCCCTTCCTCCTCCGACCACGAATCTTCAGAATGCTGAAGAGGGAAAGTGAGGGGTTAATACACGTGATGTAAGCTGGGGGACGTAAGCGTAGATTACACCTACTGATTGATTTTGATATGAAAAAGTAACCCATGTTCTGCATGATTTTTGTGAGAAAGGACGTTTAAAACATTTCAAAAGTAAGTTACCTCAGGGTCAATTCTTACACCCGATTCATTCAACATATAGATGAAAAAAGATGGAAAAACCCCACTCTAAGTAAGAAATCTGATGGAAAAAGAAGAAGAAGAGAGAGAGGACAATGCTATCTTATTCCTTGTTTCCTCATCTAAAAATCTGCTCCAGCAGAAATCTTAAACTCCATAACTCAAACTCTCACCTGAAGAGTAGGGACACATGAGCAAACTGCCTGAACAAACTCCTGCCATCTCTGCATCAATGGCAGCATGACAAGGTCTACCACAGGACTCACCTTGATGTGACGGAACTTCACACGCTGCTGTGATGGCTTCTGACTTCCGGAGGCCACGGCTCGTTGGCACCTGGGCGTCCGCTTTGGCGACATCTGCTGGTCACTGCCGGCTCTCTTCAAAGAGGAGTGACCAGACACGTTGTCCGTCCCTTCAGGCTGCCCTTCCTTATCAGAGCTACACGTTGCTACCACCGTCGTTGCATTTGTCATCGTCACCGTCGTTGTCACAGCCTCGGCTGGCGTCGTCGCCGTCGTCATCACAGCCGTCATCATCTCTAGGGGGCAACTGAGGTTTTCGTTGGAGTCCTTCTCACGGACCGGTTTCGTATCCGATTCCTGAGTGTCAGTCCGA
This sequence comes from Theodoxus fluviatilis, assembly GCA_034096865.1. Classification (NCBI taxonomy): domain Eukaryota; kingdom Metazoa; phylum Mollusca; class Gastropoda; order Cycloneritida; family Neritidae; genus Theodoxus; species Theodoxus fluviatilis. The sequence continues at coordinate 25,706 of JAWQFJ010032186.1, read as the reverse complement.
GAAGTCCGGCTGAGGACATTCTCCACATACTCCTCCGTGACCTCCTTCAGCGGGGACCTCCCCGGAGACTCGCAGAGGTTGCTCTCCACATCGGCACTGACGGCGCTCAAGGTGCTGGAGCGCTTGGAACTGCAGGTCGTGTCGCTGCAGCCCCCATCGCAGCCAAAGCAGACGTCGTTCATGTTCTGCGAGTCCTGCATGCTGGCGTGCAGGCGGTTGAGGTTGATGTTGGTGTCCACCTCGCACCGCATCACAATGTGCTCCTTGGGGGGGTGTTCCCGGATGGCCGCGTTGGGGCCCAGGTACTTGAAGGAGGCCCCCAGCCCTGACTCACGAGGGTCCACGTGTCTGAGGGTGACGCTCTTGGCCTGCAGTTCGTCGTGGAGGGCGTCCTTGGTGGGGCTCTTGATGGGCGACATCATCTCCTTGGACGAGCCGCGGCTGTTGTTCCGCCGGTGCCGGCTCTTGCGAGCGCGGATCTTGGTGGGGGAGGGCAGGACGTGCTCTGAGCTGGTGGTCATGCTGCTGCCTTCCGTCTTCTGGGAGTCGGGGCTGTGAGGAGAATGAAGGAATGAACGAATGAAGGAAGGAATGAACAAACAAATGAACGAATGAATAAACGAACGAATGAGCGAACGAATGGATGGACGAATAAATGAATGAAGCTTTAAGGCCAAATCAGCTTTAGTAGGCTACATAAAGTCAATGACTGCTAAATCCCAAGAGCTTTATAGAGTCAGAACAAGTCAAGTCTGTAGTTATTTTGGGCGCACAGATCGTACAACGTGTGACATATGACCGGATCCAATCCAGGTTAAACAAGTATTAGAAGTATTAGGTACGAAAAGGTTAAGTCAGACATCACTACACATGGAAAGGTTACGCAAGCATTAGGTATGAAAAGATTGAGTCACACAACACTACACCCGGTAAGGTTACACGATCACTGGGTACGAAAAGATTAAGTTAGACAACACAACACCACACAAGGTTTAGGTACAAAAAGATTAAGTCGCATATTACTACACAAGGTTAGGTGACACGATCATTGGATACGAACAGATCAAGCGAGACAACACCACAGCACCCAACGTCTCCAGAAAGCAGGGCAAGGTAAGCTCTGTCAAGGTGAGGGCGGGACGTGTTTTACCTGGCAGGTTCAGAGCCAGACTTGTAGGCACGCTTCTTGCTCAGGCGGTCAAGTCGCTCCTGAGCCTTGATGATGGGCCGCACGATGCTCTTCCTGCGCTTGGCACACATGGCCAGCTGCTGCTCCCGCCTGGAACACGCCAGTCCAGTCAAGTTCAATCTAATCCAATTCAATTCAATTCAATTCAGTCCGATTCAATTCAATTCAATTCATTTACTTTATTTCATGAGGGTATACACTTGCAAAACAAATGGCCAGCTTCCAGTGGCTCTCTGAAGTAAACACTGCGACAAGCTAAGACGAATAAGTCTCTGTCTGCCTGTCTGTCTGTCTGTCTGTCTCTCTGACTGTGTGTGTCTGTCTGTCTGTCTGTCTGTCTGTCTATCTGTCTGTCTGTCTGTCTGTGTGCCTGTCTGTCTGTCTGTCTGTCTGTCTGTCTGTCTGTCTGTCTGTCTGTCTCTCTCTCTCTCTGTCTCTCTCTCTCTCTCTCTCTCTCTCTCTCTCTCTCTCTCTCTCTCTCTCTCGCTCACCCGCCCTTTCTCTCTCAATATTTCATTCCATCGCGTTTTCTCTCACCCCACCACCTCTCATTAATGTTTTTGAGGTAGAATGTTAAACGTTGTTTGAACGACTAAAGATTTGATTAATCTTTTTGACAGATATAGGTAGAGAGTTCCATATCTTTGTTGTTATAATGAGTGAACGCTTTACAAAACACTTTCCGTGTGGACTATGAGAAGAAGACTTGATGCAGAAAATGAACAGAGTCGTGTATCGCCTAAGCGTAAGTTCGCTATTGCATTCCTGTCGTCCTCGACTGTATTCTACCCCGTGGTATCTTTTTCTTGACAGTTATTTTTAAAATCAAATGAATGAAATGTATTTTGAAGTGTTTGAGTAGAATGTTGCAGTGCACAAAAGCTTCCGTTTATTAAATTTTTCTAGTGATCTGAGGTAATTAGCCTTAAGTTTACCCAAGCATGATGTGTACATCGACCTTTGACCTCCCTGCACCGCTGATCAACAGATATAGGCTTGTTCAGGAGTACAAAGCGCTGCATGAGCGCTTTATGTTGGCAATTGATCGCTCTTTGCCTCTCCTGAACACCTACAGATTTAGTGCAGCGCTTCACTTGTTAAAGGGGAGGTAAATCTTCTGCGCCCCATGTTGTGTTGCTAGACACTAAGAAAGTGTTTTCTTTGCCACAGACATCGTTCATGCACGTTTAAAAGTATTCTGCATGAATAAAGTCCACTACTGTGTCATCCTTACTTGCCATTACTCGCGCATAACAGAGTGCTTGGGGCAAATGAAGTCCGTTCCAGTCCCAAAATGATGTTTCTGAGGGTTATTTTACGCATCAACGGTCAGTGCGGGATCGAAGACGCAATTTTGAAAATCGTGCGAATCACCTCGGATCTGTGACGCACAGCACTGCTCAGTGCTGAGTGAATCACGCCCCAAAATTGCTGTTCAGGAGTGAAACACGTGCAGCGCTGTGCAGCGCTTCGCAGCGCTGCGCCTCCTGAACAAGCCACTAGGCATAATATATTGTGTATGATCTATCACCATGGGTCCCAGCTGGATAACAGGCGACAGAGCACCAGCTGTCGCAAGATAAATGTAAACAGTCATGACGGAAATGAGTCCATTGAAATTGGATGCAACATCTGCATTACATCTCCACTCTGGCCGGTTGGAACTCGAGTACACGCCACATCTACAATTTTCTGATTTAAAAATTCCCACATATAAACATTTTCATAGGGTTGAGTGTGTGTGTGTGTGTGTGTGTGTGTGTGTGTGTGTGTGTGTGCGTGTGTGTGTGTGAGTGTGCGTGTGTGTGTGTGTGTGTGTGTGTGTGTGTGTGTGTGTGCGCTTATGATTTTGTGTATGTAAACTCTGTGTATGTATGTGGGTGTACTTTGTGTGTATGTGTGTGTGTGTGTGTGTGTGTGTGTGTGTGTGTGTGTGTGTGCTTGCGCGCGAGTGTGTGTGTGTGTGTGTGAGAGAGAGAGAGAGAGAGAGAGAGAGAGAGAGAGAGAGAGAGAGAGA